>JAFEMH010007296.1:0-95299 GCA_022495995.1 Adenophora triphylla var. japonica
CTAAGGATGACGAAGTGGAGAGGCGAGGCGTTTTAGTGGGCCATGATGCTTCTTGGCTTTGACCCCTTCCGTCGGGCCTTCCTCGTTCACGGCTGAAGGCGGTTTCCCGTTCTTCGAGGTATTGGAAGATCCGGTTATACCATGGCTCATTGACGGTGGCTTAGGTTCCTGCCCGATCTCACAACAAGAGGGCGTGAATTTCCTTCGTCCGACTTCTGAAGGGTTTGATTGCTTTTCCTTCGTGGATTTCCACAAGTGAAGCCAAGGTGGCTAAGGCATCTCGCAAACCCGTTTCGGCCCCTTCGCAAGTAGCGGAAGGTGACCTCTTCGAATTGTGTGATGAGGTCCTCCATGCAGTACGGTATTTTTGCAAGCCTGGGTCTATGGTTTTCCACTTGTTGGAGACTTGGTTGATGATCGTGGCCGAGTCCCCATAAACTTCGAAGTTTCTGGACATTCCTCTCGAGCGCGGCTTGTAGTCCCAAGCAAAGACAGCTTCATATTCTACGCATTGTTGGTTACCTCGAAATTGAGCTTTATGGCGATTGGGGTGTGCTAGTCCCTGGGATCGACCAAGAGCATACCGATGCCGTTTCCTTTTTGTTGGCCGCTCCATCGAAGAACAAGCTTGCCATCGATTTTCGCCTTCGAGCGCAAAGATTCCCTCGTCTCGGAAATTGTGGTTCAGTGGCCTCGAGCCTCGCTGCTGGGAAATCACCCGCTTGTTCACCCATCGCCCGTCCCTTGATTGACTTTTTGGTTCACGTACTTGATGTCAAATTCGCTAGAAGAAAGACCATTTGGCGAGCCTCATTGACAGAGATGGTTTGTCGAAGAGGTATTCTGATCGGGGTCCATTTTGGGACACCAAGCTGTACCGTGCGACCGCATGTAGGCCGTAATTTTCCGACAACCCATACCGTAGCCGCGTTGTGTTTTCTCGAGGGCCGAGTAGTTGAGTTCGCCGCCTTGAAACTTTCGACCGACGAAGTAGATGGCGTTCTCGACTCGTGACTCTTTCTTTTCTTGACAGAGCATGGCTCCAACCGCGGTGTCTGGCCACGCTAGGTATAGCAACAAAGTGCTTCTCCTCGTGGGAGGACAGAGAATCGGAGGACTCACAAGGTATGCCTTTATTTCCTCAAAGGCATCTTCGCATTCTCGAGTTCCATTCGATGTCGGCGTTCTTCTTCATCGCTTGAAGATTGGCTCGCATACGGGAGGTCAATTAGTCGACGAAGCGGCTGATATACCGCAGCGGCCCACGAAGCTTTTCACCTCTCGTCCGAGTTTGCGGTGGTCTCATTTCGATGATGGCCTTGATCTTTGAGGATCAACCTCGATGCCTCTCTCGGTGACCATGTATCCCAAGACCTTGCCTCGCTAACCCCAAATGTGCATTTCGTGTGGTTTAGCCTCACTGAGTGTTTTCTGAGGCGATCAAGAATTTTCTCAGTTCCGTGAGGTGTTGTCCATCCGATCCCTTTGAGTAGATGATCATGTCATCGACGTACACTTCGATCTCTTTGTGGATCATATCGTGGAAGAGGGCGGTTGCCGCCCGGTAGGTAGCCCCAGCTGTTCTTTAGTCCGAACGGCATTACTGTAGCAAGAGGTTCCCTGTGGGTTGTGAAAGCCGTCTTTTCTTGATCTTCCTTCGGCCATCTTGATTTGATTGTAGCCGCAAAACCCGTCCACGAAGGACTTGACTTCGAAATTAGTCAGTAGTGTCTACCAACATGTCGATGTTGGGTAGTGGAAAATCGTCCCTTGGGACTTGCTTTGTTGAGATCTCTAAGTCCACGCAAGAACGCACTTTTCCATCGGCCTTGGTGACCGTGACGATATTGGAGAGCCACGTGGGGTACTCGATCACCCCGATGAAGCCGACGCGGAGCATCTTTCTCGATCTCTTCCTTGACTTGTAAAGACCATTCTCGGCTTGATTCGGCGTAGCTTGCTTGATGGGCTTAGCCTCTGGATTCAAGGGAATCCGGTGTTCTACAATGTTTGGATCTAATCCGGCATGTCTTGGTAAGACCAAGCGAACACGTCCACGAATTCTTTGAGCAAGGCGCTCAATGCGTCTTGCTCGTGCCGGTGAAGAAACTTCCGATTTGCGTCTCTTTTCGCTCTTCACAGCTCCCAAATTCACTTTGGTTAAAACCTCCTCGGCACTTGGGCCCGGTTTTTCTCTCATTTGACAACATGCTTAAAGATGTGCTTAATGTATTGTTCATTTAATGTGTCTCGCTTCTTTATCAAGTGAATCGTTATTAACTGCTTGTGTGTTAGTTAATTTATCAGCTGTTAAAGATGCAATGAGAGGATACTGAAAGATCGAAGCATTCATTAAGAGCATACGGAATACATTATTGGCAATGAGTTCGTAATCTTCCGGCGTGAGGCCATCGATGACTCGAGAGACTCAAATTCAAAGATAATGGACTCAGATGAGTTTTGACACCGGACTCTAGGACTCGAGAGGCCGCACCAAGTTGTTCGATCATGTCCTTTTTGTCGGGCAGCTGGTCCTAGAAGGTGGCCCAGCTTATTGAGTGGCAATGAGCTTGATAGGAGGCGGGGTTTGAAAGGCTTTATGTCACCGTTCCCAATCATTGCTATCACAGAGTTATCGAAACAAAATCGATTAGATCCGGCATCTCGATTTCTTCATTGAAGAGCAGTGGAGCAGCCTGCTCGTTCCAAGCATCGTCTCGCGGAGTCTTTTGCTTTTACCTTGGGCATTACTAGCTCGAATGCGCACTCGTCCCGCTTGTTTAAGGTAGGAGTGTTGACAGAGAGTTTTTCGAGTTCTTCTCGCCAAAGAGGGGTTTTCCCGAATCCAAAACTTGTTGTGAATAGTGGTGGTCACGGATCCCGCAGAGAGAGGCTGTATCGAGAAATGCTCTTCTGGACGGATTTGGCTTCGAGGCCTCCGAATCTTGCCAGTTCCGCCGGGAGCTTGTCCATGGTTGTTTGGCCAGCCTTGCTTGGCGCCGATCGCCTCGTTCCTTTCCCCGGATCTTCTTCCAAGTTGCCGGCCTTCTTTGTGAAGTACTTAGTCATGTCGAAGTTGTAAGGACGAAGATCTGAGATTGCGTGCAAGCCTCTTTTTGCTATCTCGCGGAGCGTTTCCGTGCACCTCGCTTGTCCTCCGCAATGTGTTCGGGAGTAGGAGAGTATCCCAAGCCATGGAGGGTATTCTCGTTTCTTTGATATGGATGATTTGTTGGGTACCCCGATGGCGTTTCCCAAACCGAGCCCCGGATGTAGTTCATGTGCTTCATCATTTTCATCGGGGAGGGATCTTGTCCCAAATCAAAGGCAAGTCTATGTGGCACACCTGGGCTTTTGGGCTTTCAATGGTGAACCCTGTTAACATCATGCCATCATCGTCGTGTTTGATCTCTAAGACCGGGACGCCGTTTGTGTCGGTCCTTTCGGTGACTACGCTATCACCGTAGATGATGGTTAGATCGGTTCCTTGGACGAACTTTACGCACTGATGGAGAGTGGATGCCACCCCATTGATCTGGTGTAGCCAGGGGCGTCCCAAAATGGCAGTGAATGTGATCGGGATGTCGATGACTTGGAAATCCGTTGGGACCATTTGTTTTCCGAACCACAGGTTCAAGGTGGCTATTCCCAAGACTGGGCGGGACGTTGAGTCGTATGCCTTGATTGCCCGAGCCGAGGGCTTTAGATCGCCGCTGATCCCTAGCAGATCCATCATTTTGGATGGCAGGACATTCATGGATGATCCCCCATCTACCAAAACCCGAGGAGACGACGCTCGTCCAAATGAACCGTTATGTAGAGAGGCTCATTGTGGTCGCCCCAAATTTTGGAAGGTCGAGCTCGTGAAAGTGATGATATTGCCGTAATTAACGTTGCCAATCATCTCGAATCGGCTTCATCAGTGTCACCGTGATGGGAACCATGGTCTCGAGCCGTGCTTTCTTCCAACTTGAGCTTGTGCGGGTAAGATGAAGTGAGTAAGGACCAGAGCGAGATGTTAGCCTCGAGTGCGCTGAGCCGTGTTAAGACAGGATCTTCACTTTCTGGGTCCAAGGTTTCAGCCTTCTTTCGCGTAGGGCCCCTTTTCGCCTCGTGGCTCGTGTATGGCCGGCCTTTTGTCCGCCCGTGGAGGATTCACTGGATTTGACCTAACGTGTCGAACGTTCACTTCGGCCTTACTGTTTTGCTTGTCTCCCCTATTTCGTAGTGGGAGGACCCCGATTGGCGTAGGCCGCACCGCGCATTTCAATTGCTCACTGTCATAGCTTTTGTGGAGACGTCCCACAGTGGCTTTGAGGTCTTCCCAAGACAAGGGCCGGGGTATCTGGACTTTTGGGCCTTCGGTGGCGGTGCGGAGCTCGTCCCACTGATCATGGAGCGTACGTTGCTACGGCTCTCAGAGCTAGGCCGGGAGACTTGGCGGAGTAGATGACATAGTAGTCAAACTTTCCCGAGGGTTCTCCAAGGGTTCCGACCGTGGATCACCGATTCATACCTCTTCTTCGCCTTTTGTTGAGAAGATGGCTTCTTCTTTCTTCGAGGACGGCCCTCGTTCATTTCATCCCGGAATTCCATTTCCGCACAAGCACCGCAATCGCAGACGTCCCACCGTATGTGTCCGTTGTTCGGCGGTGGTACCGGGACCTCAGAGGCCGAATGGGCGTGCTTTCCTCCTGGAGGGTCCCGTGGCCTTATGTCATAACCGCATGGTTCGTACGAGGGCAACAAAGCTGACTTCTCGGGAGACAATGAGAGGCGTTAGAAAGCCGCAGGAGCGCCATGACTTTGAAGCCCTGTAGTCAGCGGCTAATGTCCCGAAGTGGTGCATAGCGCCTTCGATCCAGGCTTGTTGTTCACCTTGGCGTTTCTCAATAGCCATGAGGACCTGCCAAACTTCTTCCAATGTTGGGAAATTTCTTGGGGGTAAGGTCCCATTCTCATCGTTGTTATCCACTGACGTGGCCACGGGAATTGACTGACCGTCCCGGTGACAGAGCTGGGAAGAAAGTTGGACCTTGCGGCTTTGACACGAGGAGACGGGTTTCTGGGTACTCTCGATCACTCTCTATTAGCTGGAGGGGGTGACGGGCAAGGTTTAGACACAGGAATGGCCTCACGGGATAAAAGGGGGAAAGCTCATGTGGCATGCGGTTTCCGTTTCTTTTATATTTTTTATTATTTTTTTGTTGTTTTAATTTACTTAAAACATGTTTTCTCAGAGTCCTAGGTAGGTTGGAAAAGATTGCTCTTCTTTTTCGCAACTATGCTAGATCCCGGGTCGCTGGAGACCATCTCGTGCGGCTATAAGCCCTCGTTTTGCACCCGTATTTCGACATCCCAGGTGGACACCGGCGAGGGTCCTATAGGCAAGCGGTTTCCACCGGCCTAAAAGAAAAATCGAACCTAAGGACCGAGCCTCGTCATGTTCGTTTTGATGCGTTAGCCATGTGAATAGTGAACCGAGCCGGCCACCGAGTCAAGATCGTGTCAAGAGTTCGGCATGACCTTCTCTTTGCTTGCTTGCGCAAGGGATCTCGTGACGTTAGGCGTTGGCCGGGTCATATTGTCATGGCCGACGTATCAAAGGCGTGATGACATGGTGTCATGTGAGCATGGATGTATATCCGGACGGAACATCGTGGGTGTAGCTTCGGAAATCAAGATCGTGTCAAGATTTTAGCATGACCTTTCATCGCTTTGCTTGCGCAAGGGATCTTGAGTTCCGAGCCTTGACTCGAAAAATGGCCGGCATGGTATATGTATCCAGCCGTATGACACGGACCGGGTAAAAACCAACCGAGTCCGGACAGAGTGTGACTCAAGACTCAAACGTGTGGTTGACGCTTGGCTAGGATGGGATGTTTGGAATGATCCCGCGCGCATCCGAGAGGCCTAGGAAGACCAAACGGACCGCAACCGAGACCACTCCGGGTTAAGGGTTGTAGTGTGCGTGTATCCGAGGCAAGAAGGCGCGTAGCGTGCGGTGTAACCGAGGCGGCAAGGTGCGTAGTGTGCGGTGTAACCGAGGCAATAAGGCGAGTAGTGTGCGGTCTCTAAAATTCTTTTTTCCGAGTAAAACAGGTTTTTGAAGAATTTTAAATGTATGCACGATGTATATTGATGCATTTTTTTTTTGTATTTTTTTTTTTGAAGAATAAAAAATAAAATAAATAAAATAAAAAGTAAAGCACGTGCACACACACACAACAGTTAAAGAAAGGGGTAAAATGAAAGTTTGACCCTCATCATCGTTTTAAAAATCTTTTGTTTTGTTTAAAAAAGATTTTAAAACAAAAAGTCCCCAGCGGAGTCGCCAACTGAAATTACCCGGGATCCGGCTCGCGCGCGGGGGCCCCCGGTGCATCTCGCATTCGTCGCTTTTCGGGAAGTTTGCCCGGATCCGAGAGGCAGCGCTGCTCGCGCCCAACATCTGGGCTTATTCCGCTTTAGCGTGTTAGGAGGTGTCTCGCCGTGTTTTGCTTTGTAGAGTCGCCACGCCGTTTTTATTGTTAAGCCCAAAACATTGAAAAGGGCACGCTTTAAAAATAATAATAAACTGTTTTTGTGTGATGAGATTTTGAGTTCGGAGGTCAGATGACTCCTCGGGAAGAGAATATTAGAATCTTAGAGCTCACCCGAGTCGCCTCGTAAAAACAAGTCTTTCGGATACCCCTAATATTCTTTAACTGTTGTGTGTGTGTGTGTGTGTGCTTTTAAAATGCATGTTGTATCGGATGTCTACATTGTACACTATGTATTGAAATGTATTGAAATAGTAATGGAAGGAAGCCTTACCAATGTTGGTTCGTGTCTGTCTTCCGCTGGGGAATAGTGTTTGAGGATGGAATGATGTTTCGGCACGGACCGGGATTGCTTCGGGAGGGGCGGTTGTCTGCGGACAGAGTTTCGGCGTGAGTTGAGATTGTAGGCTGCGTTAGGGTAGAGGTTCGGCGTGTGTGGAGATCGCAGGGATAACTCGGGCAGAGTTTCGGCGTGCGTTGGGATGGCAGGAGTCACTCGGGCAGAGTTTCGGCGTGCGTTCAAGCTACCGGTTTGACTCGGAAAGAGCCGGACACCTGGAAAGACCATGCAAGGCCTCGGAGTACCACGAGGGGCCTCAGAGTACCTCGAGAGTGCCTCGGGGCAGCGCGGGAGCGTCGCGGGAGCGCTTGGAGAGGCTTCGGAGCACCAAGAGGGGGCTCGAAAGGCCTCGAAAGGATCCGAAAGGGGCCGGGATTGCCTCGAGAGGACTTAGAGGGGTGCCAGAAGGCTAGGGGAAGAAGAGAGAAGAGGGAGGTTTGTTTGAAAATGGGAGGGGGAGCCCTCTATTTATAGTGCCAGAAAAATGCAAAGAGGTCCGTACGGACCTCCTAGGTTATCCAGAATTTTAGTTTTCCTCGATTTGAGGGAATATGTGATAATTGTGAATATTCTGGAATGATGGTGTCCCCTATGCAAAGAGGTCCGTACGGACCATCTTGGCATGCAAAGAGGTCCGTACAGACCAACCATGCATGGGGGGTAATGATTTCTCCGAAATTTGAGGGAATATGGTGGACTTTAAGGGGATTCAGTAATTATTGCAACAAAGAGGTCCGTACGGACCTTATTTGCTTTTCTAATTTCCTGAAAATTCCCAAAAGGTCCTTTTGTCCCTTTTTATCCCAGAAAGGCTCCTCCCTTGGTTTGGTTGAGGGTTTTTTGAGGGTTTTGAGTGCCATAGGTCTTCGAGACTGTGTTTGCTAGTCTGCGGTGTTTCCTATGTGCTCGAAAAAGGGTGATCCATATTGGGGTACTTACAACCCCATATTTGCACATAATGTTCTCTTTGATGAACTCGGTCACCTTCTTAGAATTCAGTACTTTGTATGATCTGGCTTCTACCCATTTGGTGAAGTAGTCGACTGTGACTAATATGAACTCGTGACCATTGCTCTCTGGAGGAGTAATTTTGCCGATGACGTCGATTCCCAATGTGGCAAAAGGCCATGGTGTAGTCATGCAGTAGAGCGCTTGAGGAGGAATGTGATTGAGGTTGGAGAACCGTTAACATTTGTCGCAGCTTCTGACGAACTGGATGCAGTCTGTTTCCATTGATACCTAATAGTAACCCATACGGAGGATGATCTGTGTCAATGCTCTGGCGTTCATGTGCGGATCGCAGGTACCGTTGTGAACTTCGTTCATCAGCTCGCTGGCTTTTTCTTTACTTACACACAGGAGGAGTGGTCCTTGGTGGCGCTTCTTGTATAATATACCCCCCATAATGACGAAATGGGATGCCAGGCGTTTTAGAGCCATCATGTTTTTGGCTTTGATCCCTTATTTATATTTTCCATTTTCATTTGTGAAGGAAGCTTCTCCATTTTGGAGGTACTGGTAAATTTGATTGTACCAGGGTTCGTCGATCGGTTCATGTTCAACTTTGATCTCACAGCAATAGGCGGGTGTTTCCCGTCTGCCTATTCTGAGGGGTTTTACTGATTTCCCTTCGGGAATTTCAACAAGAGATGCTAGGGTGGCCAGGGCATCTGCGAAGCAGTTCCTGTCTCTTGGCAAGTAGTGGAACGAGATGTCCTTGAACTGAGCAATGAGCTCCTCCATGTACGAGTGGTACTTCTGGAGGCCAGAATCTAATGTCTTCCATTTGTTGGATACTTGATTGATGATCAATGCTGAGTCTCCGTATACTTCCAGTTATGTGATGTTGCGTTCAAGAGCGGCTTCTAGGCCGGTTGCGCAAGCTTCATACTCTGCTGCATTGCTGGTTGCTTCAAAATTCAATTTGATGGCTATGGGAGTGTGCTCATCTTTAGGATCGACCAGGAGCATTTCGATACCATTTCCCTTCTTGTTGGCTGCCCCGTCGAAGAAGAGTTGCCTGCGGTTTGCGCTGTTGAGTGAGAAAATCCCATCATCTGGGAACTGCGGATCAGGACCCTTGAGTTCACTGCTTGGGAAGTCTGTCAGCTGATCTGCCAATACTCGTCCCTTTGTTGATTTTCTGGTCATGTACTTTATGTCGAATTTAGCCAGGAAGAATGACCACTTGGCTAATCTCATTGATAGATATGGCTTGTCGAAGAGATATCTGACGGGATCCATCTTGGAGACCAGGAGCACTGAATGTGAATGCATGTAGTGTTTCAGTTTCCCGACTACACATACCAAGGCGGTACAAGTTTTCTCTAATGCTGAGTAACTGAGTTCACTTTCCTGAAGCTTTCGGCTCATGAAGTAGATTGCATGCTCAACTCTGGAATCTTTCTGTTCTTGTGCTAGCATAGCCCCAATCGACGTGTCTGTCACTGTAGGCACAGGATTGGGGGGTTCACCAAGTATGTCTTGATTTTCTCGAAGGCTGTCTGGCATTCGGAGTCCCATTTGATGTCAGCATTTTTCTTCATTAGTTTGAAGATTGGCTCGCAGAGAGATGTCAACTGGTTGATGAAGTGGCTAATTGTAAGTACCCAAATCCGCATCGTCAAAATCCGTCAGAAAGTTAACCGAAATCCGTTAACTGGCCCGCTCCAGGTTAACCGGAACTCGTTAAACTCCCCGTTGCCATGCCAACGAGACGTCCCGGGACTGCCCCGAGCATCCCGACGTCGAAACGTACTTGACACACGTCATCGCACGTAAAAGTACGGCTTCCCTGAAAAACGCACTTTCCGGCACTTTCCGGGGGCGTTTCAGACATTTTCCAGACTGTTATTTAAAAAACGGACAAAATCTGGACCCGGGAACGAACTCCCACACATTTGGTGACTCATGGGACGCGTGGCAAGCATGCCACCTCCCTCTAGTCACCTTTCAATCAAAAATCAAGGCCAAAAGACTAAAATACCCCTCGTATACAGTCTCAGTCAGGCCGGACTCCCTGTGCAGACTTCAGAAATTGCCAGCAAGTCCCTCAAATTCCCAAAGTTTCACAAAACCCCCTGGATTTCAGTCTAAGTCCGGCCGGACTCCTACTGAAATTTCACCTATAAATAGAGAGGCTGTCAAAGCCATTTACAACAACAAAAAATAACTCCCCTCCACCAAAACCTCACGGCCTAAACTGATCCTCACCCCTCCCGAGCCTCGGTTTTACCTCGTTTTGCGTGAAAACTCCGTATTTCGATCAAATATGCCCTCCTCCACTCCGAAACACCGTTCCAAGCTACTTTCCGTATCCCGTATACACCTCTCGAGCCAAAAGAGTCGACCCTAGCCATAGGTATAACTCCCTCTCTCTAATCTCTCATTTCGTCTCGGTTTACGCGCAAGTCGCTACAACCGTTTCGAACAACGTTATCGAAATGTAGACGCCTCCGTCTAACGGGGTCCGATACGTTTTAGCCCCTCGATCCTCTTCTCTTCCCGTAAGAGAAGTAATCACGGGTTAAAACGGCGTTCCGACCCCGTTCCGTTTACTTTTTTGTCATTTACAACTCCAGATCGATCGATCCGTCGATCGTCATTTACTTTTCTGTCATTTACAATTCCGGACCGTTTGATCCGTTGAACGTCCTTTACATTTCATGCAACTTTACCACTCCGAGCCGTTTTGGCTCGTCGATTGTCATTTACAATTCTGAGTCGTTTGGCTCGTCGATCGTCATTTACGATTCCGGATCGTTCGATTCCGTCGATACCGCATTTAAATACTGTCATTTACAAGTCCGACCCGTTTGGATCGTGATAGTATTTACTTTTCAAAGTCCGAGTCGCAACCCGATTCGTTGATCGCAAATCATTTAATACGCTTTTTCCCGTAAAAATCGTTAACAATGTAATGCCCGGTTCAAAACCGGAGTTCGTCCTTCGAACTCTCTTTCAAAAAACGCGCGAAATGACGTTTGGCATCCAAACGCTCATCTTCAAACTAAAAGCCGACTTTTGACATTCAAAATCATTTAATACGCTTTTTTCCGTAAAAATCGTTAACAATGACTCGCCCGGTTCAAAAACCGGAGTTCGACCTTCGAACTCCTTTTCAAACTCAAAATCGACGTTTGCCACGCAAACGCTCATTTCAAACTCAAAACCGACGTTTGTCATTCAAACGCTCGTCTTTTCAAACAAAGTCACCTAATCAACGTTTGACATTCAAACCAAGATTAAGCTTGTCATTCAAGCCCCCATTTCAAAAACACACACACACACACGATTTTCGAGAAAGGTAGAAAGACTCGTCATACGAGGCGTTTCGGGTGATCTCGTAATACTCTTCCCGAAACGTAATGTGACCTCCGAACCTAACAACCTCTGGTACTAAATAGCTTTTTACTCGTTTTTGCTACCAATAAAAATGATCCTCTGTTTTCAAAGCTTTTTCCTAAGTTTTTGCTACCAATAAAAACGACACCATTTTCACAAAAGCCGTTTCTCAACGTTTGGGCTCAAAATACAAAACCGCGTGGCGACTCCTCATTTTCCTTCCCATGAAGCGAGGTCTCAGACACCAACCCTCCGCGAAGGACAACCGCGTTTCGCGTCCGCGCGAAATTCCGGGTAATTTCAGTTGGCGACTCCGCTGGGGAGATGGATACTTTTTTCAAAACTACCGTTGTTTTCTAAAAAGCCTTCCGTGGGTCAAACTTTCGTTTACCCTTCCTCGTTTTTCGTGTGCGTGTGTTACTTTAAACCTCGAACGGTTTTTTCAAGGGCATTACTTTGTCATCTTTTCAAAATCATACCATGTTTGTGCATCCCCATTCATGTTTGATTTTCATTGCTGTCTTTTGAACTGCGCATCATAATGCTTTAAGACACATTCTGAAAAATCTCTGTTTTACTCAGAAAAAGAATTTTTAGTGACCGCACACTACTCGCACTTGCTGCCTCGGTACACTGCACACTACGACCCGTAACCCGGGATGGCCTTATCAGTTGCACCTCGGTTGGTCTGCCAGACACCTTTCGAGGGCGCACGGGGTCGTCCCAAATGTGCCCCATCCTAGCCCGTGTAAGCCATGCACTCTTTGTGTCACACTTTGTCCAAGACCCCGGTTGGTTTTTGGCTTAGTTCGTGTCATAAAGCCTAAGTGTATGTTTTTTACGCCGGGTTTCGCCACGAGTCAAGCTCGAGAGATTGAGACCGAAGGTCGTTCCCAACCCGAAGTCCTGAGCTTTTCAGCCTTGACTTTGACGCGGAGCTCTGCCGAAAAATATACCCGAAGGTTCAATGTGACACCGTGTCACCAAACCTCGCCGTATGCATCGTGCCAGCCACAACTTGGCCAACGCCAAAAGCTAAGGTCTCTCGCACAAGCGAGTCAGGAGAGGTCATGCCAAAATTTTGGCATGATCCCCGCCTTAACTTAAGGACGTTGACTTCGACTGTGGCCCGTGCGTCACATACGTTGGAAGTTTGCGTGATCAGCTAGCCTTAAGTTCACTTTTTCCTTTGTCGGTGGAACTCGCTTGCCTTATAGGACCTCGCTCGGGATAGTCCGTCCCGAGAAAGATGATCTACAAATGGAAACGAGGGGCTTATAAGCGTAGTGACGAGATCCACTGATTAGAGCTCTAGGATTAGTTGCGAAAAAGAAGACTCACTCTTTTTCAACCAATTAGGACTCTGAGAAAATGCGCTTTAAGTAAACATTAATCGGTAACTGCACATTGCACTAGCCTGAAACCTTGATCCAAATTCCCCTTTTCTGAAGCCTAAACCCTGCCTTTCGTTCCCTGCAGCGAGCAGAAAGTGGTTCAGATTTCCGGGTCGGCGCCTTGCCGTAATCACCGTTACGGCGCTGTCGACGCTTCTTCGGTTCCCTCGGTTCCCTCGGCCAAATTTCCGACATGTCTAGCTCACCGAGAAATCATGACGGGGACGGACCCCGCCACCGGAATGTATATGACTCGGGAAGAAGCCATCCGGGCTTGTGAGGTTCACAAGAGGCAGAAAGAAGATCAGCAGAATTTCGTGGTACAGCTTCTGAATGAGCGAGGTATATCAGCTATCCCCCAGTCAGACGGTACTTTTGTCCTGGTCGAGGATGACGATTCCCCGAAACCAGTTCCTCAAACCTTCAACCAGGTTCCTCTCCCGCCAACTTACGGGATTCCTTCGAACCAAGGAAACAACCGACCTAGGCTTCACGTTGCCACCTCCCAGGGCAACCCTGTCATATTTGGCCAGGCCAGTGCTACTCCCATCACTCAATACCACCAGCGCACCTCTAGACCATCTCAGACAGATGCCAATATTCTTCAATACCCTCCTAGGTTCGTCCCGTTTCCTATACACGAATCCCAAAACACCGGGGACAAACCCCGATACAGTTCAGAAAAGGCCCCCATATATCCACATATATCAAGCCTTCCACCTCCAATCACTACCGCTCACGTGGTAGCACCCGGCGCCGAGCCTCACAGTCCACCACTGGACCCAACCTTAGCCTGGATGGTCGAATAGATGAAAGACCTGAAAGCCACCATGAGCAGCTCAAAGCAGGAAATGCTCAAATCCACAGATCCGGGAATGGTCACGCCTCTCCCTGCCAAGTTCCGAATGCCGGAGATGGACCGATTCGACGGAACCGAATGTCCTCAAAAGCACGTTGACACCTACGTTCTCGGCATGAGAGCAAAAGGAGCAACCCTCCAGCAAATGGCCGACCACTTCCAGCATACGCTCAAAAGTTCAGCGTTACGATGGTTTCTGAGGGTCAAGCCTGCGGATCGCTTGTTCATTCTTTGATTTTGTTGTTATTGATGTTTATAAACAAGTTTTTGGTGAAGTGGAACCACTTTTATTTGGTAAGAATGGTTTTGGAAAAGTAGAATGGAAATGGGTATGGGTGGTTGTTGAAATAGCAAGAAAATGGGTTATTAGTTGTATTATGGTGTTAATTCCTTGATACCTATAGTTGCATGGCAATTTGACCTAGAGTATGGTGTTAAAATGGTGTTGGTTGGTGTTGGATTGGAGTGAATAGAGTATGGAATGGTTTGGGGTTAGTATTGTGGTTATTTGGTACTGATTTGTACCCCCTTAAAACAGAGTAATATGAGGTATATGTCAATTTGGCTTGGTGACTGATGTGGTACAAAATTTGTTCTGAATTCTGGGCATTAGGCACGACTGGTGCTCTGGGGCACGAGTCGTCCCTTGAAGTTTTGCCTAAGTCGTGCCTATGCTGGGACGACTGTAGCTGAAGGAGGTTATAAGGGGCACGAGTCGTGCCCTACCCTGCAGTCCCTAAACAACTTTCTAAGACCTAGAAACCTATTCAAACAAGAACCAAAGTGAACCTTCTTTAACTTAGATTAAAGTAGAACACTTTAGCTACATAATGATGTGTTACTTGGTTAAAATGGAATAGTGTAAGTACTTTAAATATTGTTTGGAAAATGCTTCACAACCTTGATTTGTCCCTTAGTCAATGTAACTCCAACTTGGTAAATTGAACTTGGACCTTTATAGAGGTTATATATTATTGCATATTGACTAAGTAGGGATAGCTTATGATACCTTCCTATCTTATTGAGTTCATATGCATTGATTGTATTATACATAGTGTATGAAATGCATGTTGCACTATAGTATTGATTGAACATGAGTATTGCTTTACCATGTTGTTATATTTTCATCCCTTTGGTGGATTTTATTTCAAGTATCTACTATGTGCTTGAACTTGTGTTAATCAGCTGATGTTTAGGGGTATAACGAAATACGATCAATTATGGAAAGTGTGACCTAATGTGATCGGATTACGTTATACCTGTGACTGTCCCCTTCTGTGGCCACAGATTGGGGTTATAGCATCTGTATTGAGCCAAAAGTCTTACAGAGTTGCTAATATCTTATATGGTTCCCTGAAAAATGGGTCTTATAAGATGTGAATATGCTTAAGCAGTTCACAAGAGAGGAGTTATTATAATAGCTCTCTCCGTTATATGTTATTAGTTTTGATGGAGTTTATCTTCCAATATTGTACGACTTATTGGTCAGACGGGAAAAGGTAAACCGAGGTAACGTAATGTGTTTACATCTTTTCCAATGTGTTATATGCACCTTATATGTGTTGCATCTTACTTGGCATATTGTGCATTCATAATAACTTATTGAGATTTATTCTCACCCTTCTCCCTTTAATGTTTTAGATCGACCTGAGACAGGAGGACCCGGCCAGTGAGGGTTGTGCGGAGTTTGTACTTCTTTTGGGTTGTTGGGTACGTGATGTTTAAATGGGTTGTATTTTGGTTGTTACTCCTTTATTGGAGTTTGTTGATAAAACAAGTTATGTAAATAGGTGATTTGAAACTTGAACTTTTGTAAATATGGTAACTAAGTAAGTTAGTTGTTTAAAGTGGGTTAGATGGAAACTTTGTAAATGTTTGTAAATAAGTTGGTTTGAAGTTTGTTAAGTGTTTACCCCTTTTCCTCCAAGTGGAGATGTCCCCAAGTTAGTCTTTGAATGTTAAGGGTAAAGTTAGTTTCCTTTCGAGTTAACTCAAATGTTTTCAAAAATTACAGGTGGTCTTTCGTAGTTTGGACTCTCCGGCTCGGGACATGTGTTAGGTTCCGGGTTGGGGTGCCCACAATTTATGACCAGCCCGATGATCGCTCATTGGCATGCTACTCTGTGGGTTGTTCGTTATCTCAAAGGTTGTCCAGGACAAGGGATTCTTTTGCGAGCTGACTCTGACCTTCGTCTTCAAGGGTATTCTCATTCAGATTGGGCTAGTTGCCCACTTACTCATCGCTCTTTGACGACCTACTTAGTCTTCTTAGGTGGATCTCCGATCTCTTGAAAAACCAAGAAGCAATTATCGGGCAATGGCTTGAACCACGTGTGAGCTAAAGTGGTTACGGGGACTTCTTGTCTCATTTGGTATTTCGTACAAGGACCCTTTGGTCATCTCGTGTGACAGTTAATATGCCTGGCACATCGCTCGCAATCATATTTCGTATGATCGTTTGCAGCACATTGAGGTTGATTGTCATTTCGTATGTGATGCAATGAAGGCCAATCTTATCTCTCCTCAATATGTTCTTACATCAGATCAACAGGCTGACGTCCTTATCAAAGCAGTGTGCATTCTTTCCCAAGTTGGGCGTTTGTGATATTCACGCTCCAACTTGGGGAGGGGGGTTTTGTTGAGATGACCTGTCTTCATATTATTTTCTCCTAATTATTTGTATATATCTTTCTTTAGTGAATATATGTAAATTAGGTAGCTAGAAAAAATTGAGTAAAAAACTTATCGTAATCATATATTTAGGGTTTGACTTGTTATACAAATTTAGGGTTTGTGTACATGTATTTATATTGGCAAAAAACTTGTAAAAAATGCGTTTTTTGTTAAGTTAACAAAAAACGTGTTTTTCACCCGCGGTTCAATTTTACGGACGGTTCATATGCTTTTTCGGTCCGGTTCAATTTCTCGCGGCGTATTTGATTTTTGATTTCCTCATTTGTGCCTTTCAATTCGATTTTCCCTATTTTCATCATCTCTGAGCTGTTGCGGCGTATCAATTTCCACCGAGTTTCATCATCTCCGAGCTGTTTTCATTCGTGTTTTTACTTGTTATTTGACAATATGACCGGTCAATCCAAAGAAACGAGGAGCAAGAAGCGTAACGAAGGTATAATTTTACTTGTTTTCAGTCATATTGTTCTTCGATTTCAAATCAGTTGCTCTGGTACTTAGAAAACACAAGCAAACATAAGCAAATGTTTGCTCTATTGAAACCCTAAATATAAGCAAACATAAGCAAATGTTGGCTCTATTGAAACCCTAAATATGGCACTTTTGAAACCGTTGCACTGTCACATTTACTTGCACTTGCACTATCGAAACAGTTGCACATTCACATTTAATTGAAAAAATAAGCAAATGTTGGCACTATAGATAACACTGGCTCTTTGAAACCATAACACGGGCACTTTCAAACCTTAAGACTGGCACTTTGAAACCATAAAACTGGCACCTTGAAACCATAATTTTGGCACTTTGAAATCATAAAACTGGCACTTTGAAATCATAAAACTGGCACTTTGAAAACACAAGCAAACATAAGCAAATGTTTGCTCTATTGTAACCCTAAATATAAGCAAACATAAGCAAATGTTGGCTCTATTGAAACCCTAAATATGTCACTTTGAAACCGTTGCACTGTCACATTTACTTGCACTTGCACTATCGAAACAGTTGCACATTCACATTTAATTGCAAAAATAAGCAAATGTTGGCACTATAGATAACACCGGCTCTTTGAAACCATAACACGGGCACTTTCAAACCTTAAGATCGGCACTTTGAAACCATAAAACCGGCACCTTGAAACCATAATTCGGCACTTTGAAATCATAAACCGGCACTTTGAAATCCTAAAACCGGCACTTTGAAATCATGTCAGCCGGCACCGATGTAATGTTTTTGATATTTATTTTCGGTTCCATCAAAGCGTAAAAGAGTTGTGGATGATGATGATTTTGATATCACTATTAAGAGGCCTAAAGGGGTGATAAATTTGAGCATTCGTGTACTCCCAAAAGACTCGTTGAGCTCGTTTAACTCCGCACTGTAAGAGAGATGTTAGGGCTATTGGATTTGGATCTCTGTTGAATCTTGAGGTTAAGGTATTGCCGCTTAGGCTTGTTCAGCCTTCTTGTTGATAGATTTGAACCAATCACAAGGATACAACAAATCAATTCATCGATAAATATGTTATTACAAGATCGATGTCTATGATATATTTTGTCTACCTAGGAATGTTGCAAAGTATAAGGTAAATCAATCATCCAAAGACAAATATGGAATTGAGAAATCGATATTTTGAGGAATTTGGGCGTACTCAAGATGGTCTTCCTGCCTATAAACTTTTGGAACGCATTTCGAGTTACATCAAGGTGGGGATGAATTTAAACGCTTTTTGTGCCGTTTGTTGTTGGAATTTTTCTTGCCCCAAAGAGTTACAAAAACAATTGATGTGTCACTGCTAAGTATTGTAGAAGACGTTTCACAGATAAGCAAGTTTGATTGGTGTCAATATGTTTTGGACAAATTATGTCAGGGTGTATCGAGGTTTAAGACTCAAAAAAAGAATTCAAAAAACTGTAGTGGATGTGCTATGGTGTTGGTGATTGCTTACTTTCAAAGATTTCCATTTCAAGGGGTGAAAGAATCAACTGTTCTCCCTTTGATTAATCATTGGAATGCTGAAAAATTCAAAGTGAGGATTGATTCCGAAGCGAAAGTTGACTGGGGAATTTAATTTTTATGGACAGAATGTTTATCCTATAAGTAGGGTTGACGACGATTTTATGGAGGAAGTACCCTGTGATTTTGTGGAGGAAGAATGTATTCCGTTAAGGATTGAAAGTGCTGCGAAGGAAAGAAATGAAGAGGCAAGCAATGTAAGTTCTGTCACTATTTATTACTTAAACTGGTACTTTGAATTTCTTATGATGGCACTATTGATTACTTAAACTGGCACAATGAATAACATGTACTGGCACTTAAAATACACACACTATTTTTCATTCTTACTGTTTATTACTTAAACTGGTACTTTGAATTTCTTATGATGGCACTATTGATTACTTAAACTGGCACAATGAATAACATGTACTGGCACTTAAAATGCACACACTATTTTTCATTCTTACTATTTTTCATTGTTGTAGGTTGTTAAGGAGTCATGGGATATATTGAGGAAGGAACTTGACAATGCTGTCCATGCTCACATTGAAAGACTTAAATGTATCAAGAAATATATGGGAAGAAATGTAGCAGATGAGATGGGGGTAGAGAAAGAGAATGAGGAGAATGTGGAGGGGGAGGAAGTAGAAGATGATATTTTTGATGAAGAATATTTGTCTGAGATTGACAATATTATTTCAGACATTTTGAAGAAACCAAAAGGTGACATGGGAAATAAAAGAAAAGGTTCAATTCCATCATTTGAGCTTTTATCTCAGGTATCTAGTGAGGAGAGAAGAGAACCTACAGAGCAGAAAGAACAGAAAGTTAATGAGATTTTTTGGGAGACAGATGATGTTGATATTGATAACATTATTGCGAATATAAATGAGAGCAGCTTTATGAGTTGTTATGAGATGTTGAATGTAGGGTGCACAGTGGACTGTGGGGAAGGTAATGAGGAATTTGTATACTGTTCTCGGTTTATGATCAACAACGCTGATTTGTTGCGACCGATGTTGAAGCTGAGAAAGGAGGCTGTTGACATGTGCATGTCTATACACTTTTCAAATAATCTGAAGGAGTAATCTATAAATTTATCAATACCCAAACAATGCCACCTTTTATGAATGTATACACTTGTATGTAAAAGCATTTACTAATTTATTTTTCTTTTACAGCAGTTGTGATCCTATTTACTCAATGTTCCATAGCTTAACGGTTGAAGATATTTTGAGCATGGATGAAGACAAGGAAATAACTTCAAATACCATCGAGAGTTGGGCTATTCTTCTTAATAAGATGGAGCGAAAGTCTGGTAGTATGAATAAGTTTATGTTTGGGCTTAGTCATTCTGTAAGTTCTTTATCTATGATGCTAGTACATTCAATAATTATATAATCTATGATTGTTTGTTAATTAAATTATATTTGTGTGCATTTTTAAATTTGATGTTATTAATGTGTTATACAGGCTGCTTGGATTCAACGTACAACGAAGACATCTCAAGATGTTATATCATCAGCTGGGCAAGAAATCACTGATAGTTTAATACATTGGATTGATATTAATTTTAATGATGCTGAGGGAGCTGATTTGAGTGAAGTTAAATTGGTATGCATTGTCATTTTATACATACATGTACTGGCACTTATTAATCAATAAACTGGTATAAAAGATCACTTGAATTGGTACTTTCAAACTCTGATATCGGCACTTATTTTCTTGCAGTTCTTTTTGCCCTGCCATAGAGGTGACAACAAGAGTGGCCATTACACACTTTTTGTTGTCAATACTGAGAGTCAATCATTTCAGTATCTTGACAACTTGCCAATGAATGATTGGAAGAGACAGAACGTGCCAAAACTTGCTCATAGCATGGTAATCTTATTTATTGAATTGTTTTTTTTTTTTTTTGTTATTTTCTTTACCAGAACTTCCATATTAATTTTGCTGGTTTTTTTTTTTAGTTGCAGCAAGCACCCTTCAAAAAGTTCTTAAATCACATAAATCATCCAAGTGCTGCAGATATATCGAATTTTAAGTTTGAGCATATGCAAGTTGATTGGATTTTGAAAGATAATTCTGATGGTAATAGTGACTGTGGAGTATACCTAATGGCTGAAATGAGACAATTTAATGGCGCAATTTACTCTTGCCCTGAGTTGTGTGATAAGTCATCAAGAGTGCGTATGAGGGCCGAGATTCTAGCAAGCTTACTTCTTTGTGATATTAATACTGAACGACATCATTTATCAAGGCTAGGGTTGTTTACAAGCGATAAAAGAGAAGCCGTGAAGAAGATTGATGAAGAAGACGAAAAGAAAAGGGAAGAAGAAGAAAAAAAAGAAAGAAGAAGAAAAGAAAAGGAAAGAAGAAGAAGAAAAAAAAAGAGGTAGAAAAGAAGAAAAAAATCAGATGATGATATGAGGGTTGAGAAGAAGTATCAGACTAGGAAAGCAACAACAAAACAATGAATTAGTGTTTTGTATCTGAATTGTTTGTATTTGAATTGTTTGTATTTGAATTATTGTTTTTTATGAGTGAATTAGTGTTATTTTTAACATTTTTATTGATGCAATGTGGGTACATGTGTTCATGGAACAGCTCATGGTCAATGAATTCAATGCAGTTACCATTACAGACAAACTTATCACTATTTCATCATTAAAGACAAACTGGCACTCCAAATAACATAAACTGGCACTCCAAATAAGTAATACTGGCATTCTAAATAACACAAACTGGCACTTAAATCAACTAAGTTTTACTGACTCTAAACAACACTCACTATACAATATTATAAAAAATACTGGCATTCTAAATAACAAAAACTGGCACTTCAAACCACACTAACTGGCACTTCAATAACAAAAGAGTGGCTGAAGCTACAAATAAGTAAGACTGGCACTCGAAATAATACAAACTGGCACTCCTTATAATTGATACTGGCACTCCAAACAACACAAACTGGCATATTAATTTTGCTTTTTTTTTTTTGCAGCAATCAACCTTCAAATACTTCATCAAATAATAAACAATGGCTCATTCAATAACAAAGACTGGCAATACAAAATCTATGTACTGGCAATATATTTAATAAACAGAAACAGGCATCACTGGTACTTAAAATATTAAACAATGGCACATTCAATAACAAACACTGGCATATTAAATAAGCAAAACTGGCACTACTTAAAAAATTATAATACAATCAGTTATAACAAAGGTGAAAACAATAAAGTTTGGTTACAAAAATATCAAATCAAGTGTTCATTCGGGGTCTTCGAACCATACTCATTAGTAATTGGTTTTCTCCGTTCAAACTTTGTTTTAGGTTTTCTTTTTCTACCCTTTGTATCTGCACGTACAGGATCCGTCACTGTAGGTGCACTAAATGTTGTGCTTGTTGAAGCACTATTATTTTCACTTGTTGTTGGTCCAACACCTTGTACATTTCGGGAGAGTATTTCTTGTACTAGCAATGTATCTCTATTAAACCCATCTTCTAGAATTCTTCTTGCATCACTGTTTTCATGGCATGTCATCATTAAATCGTAGTACTTTCTCGCCATCTGTTGTTTCCAAGGAATTGAATTGTGTTGCTCAATTGGAGTAGTAGATATACCTTGATAAGTTTTATTCCATACATTTGATTTGGCAGTCTTTGTCCACCTTTTTTGAATGTACTCTTCCGGTATCTGATCGATATTTGTTAAGTTGAGAACCTTAATGCAATGAAAGCACAACCAACCGACTTCACTAAAATGATTGCATGTACAGTTCACAGTAATCTTTTCATTATTTCGCGAGAAAAGTACCCTTTCAAACTTGTCTGGATGGTTCTCATGAGCAACATCAAACAACTTGTTGTTTTCATCCAAGCAAAAGCCAATATTAAACTTTGCAAAGAAAAGCCGCCTTGACCTCATTCTCAAAAATCTAAATATTTCCTCCGTGTAAACCTCCCTTGCATGTCTTATTAAAGCTCCATGTATTTCTGTGCGAGGCTTTGAGTTTATTGAATCAAATTCCTTTCGTTGCTCCATACTTCTTCAACGTTTTACCGTCTCATTGAATATATCAAAGAATTGTGTTAGGGACGTGCTTCTATTTGCTTTGAAACATATGGCATGATTTGTGCTCTCACTTCTCTGTGAAGATAATATGCCAGCTGAGAAGAAATCTTTACTCAATGTTGTACACCATTTCTCTCTTAAGCTATATAAACGATTGAACCATTTGTTCTCAAGAAGGTTATATTTTTCTAGCATTGAATGCCAACAATTTTCAAACTCAGATTCATCACTACATCCTCTCAAGCAATTGTTGAATTCCTTTTTAAATTCTTCATCTGTCTTTAGTTGTCCAAAGTGAGATATAGCATTTTGTTGAATGTGCCACAAGCATAACCTATGTCTTGTTCTTCCCTAAAAAACCTGTCAATAATTTATAATATAGTTGAACATTGTCATTAATAAAGCTATACACTGGCACTATAAAATAATAACACTAGCAATTATAAATCTAACACTGGTTATTCATAACACTGGAACTGGCACTTATTAATTCAAGAACTGGCATTAACTAAACCAAGAACTGGCACATATAAAAAGTCAAGTTACAAATCATATAATTTACCTACTCCAAACATTGGAAATTACATAATCATGAATGTTAACAATTCTCCGTAAAAAGTCATACAAATCATATAATTTACCTACTCCAGTCAAACATTGGAAATTACATAACCAGTGAATGTTAACAATTCTATGTAAAAAGCTGTTACACAATAGTCAAACATTGGAAATTACATAACTAGTTAATGTTAAAGCATTTACAAACCAAACAAAAAATAGTGTAGGTATATGCACTATAAATAGGAAGGGGCTAGACACTGGCACTATACAACACATGAAATGGATATTTCAAAATTACATCTCTTCATTCATTAAAATCAGTTCTCTTATAATTTCAAGCAATATGTCCTCAAATGATGAGTATGACTCTGATGAGAAAGAGTTTAGGAGTGCCTTTCGTGAAATGACAAAGAAACTCCACTTTGGTCATCTTCGTATCCCTCGCACCGACCGGACATCTCCGCATAAGTTGTATGTATGCCCTCTACAACCTTGTGCAGGCGTAAGATACGTGAAAGGAACCAAACCGCAATGCTTCAAAGATGCCTTTGATTCTTGTGCACCCACTTCCTCTTTCTCCAATGTTGCCAAAGCTGAGCACAAGGCTTTGGCAAAATACCTTAAGGAGTATTTGGAGTTGTTTGGACCTGTGGAAATTCCTTCTTGCAAAAAGGACAAGGTCAAGAAGAAGCCCTTTGACAAAGGTGATGGAGGATGTGGTGGAGTTTCTGGTGTTAAGACTTATGGTGGTTATGGGAAGGGAAAAATGTAATTTAAATTTGTTTCAATTTAGTAAATTATTTTCTTCCCTCAAAAACCTGTCAATAATTTATAATATAGTCAAACACTATAAAATCTAACACTGGTACATTATAACAAATGATCTGGCACTTACTAACACAAGTACTGGCAAAGTCTAAAACATGAACTGGCATTTAATTAGACAAGTAGTGACACTATCTAAAACATGTATTGGCACTTACTAGCACAAGTACTGGCACTGTCTAAAACATGTACTGGCACATAATAACACATGCAATGGCACATAGTAAAAAAACAATAAATGAAACATTGGAAATAAAATAAAAGTTATCTCTTCAATTGCTTTCGACATTGCAAAGTCTTGATCGGTGAAAATTGTTTTTGGTTCTTTTCCACCCATTGATTTTACAAATTCTTTGAGAAGCCAAGCAAATGTTTCTGTATTTTCACTTGTTAAGAAAGCACAACCAAACATCACAGTGTTCCAGTGGTTGTTCACCCCAACTATTGATGCACAAATCAAATTGTATTTATTTGTGTTATAAGTTGTATCAAACACAACAACATCCCCATACAATTCATAATCCTCCCTCATCATACCATCTCTCCAAAACAAAGTACTGAGTCTACTTTCTTCCCCAAACTGCATTTTGAAGTAGAATCCTTCATCCTGAATTTGGCTCAGTCTATCAACTACAGTTTGTGCATCGCCCATTTCTATTTTTTCCATTCTCAATCTCTGTACAAAGTTAAGATGATCTCTTCTTGTATGCCCAACATATTTTTCCCCACCAGCTGTTTTTGCCAAAACATTAAATCCATCGGTTGGCTTGATGCCTGCTTCTTCAAATTGCTCTATTATTTTTCCTGTAGCTTCTGATATCGACCTCTCGCTACGCTTGAAGTGGTTCCATTCTGGCCTTGTCATCTCATGGTTGTATTCAGTTTCGTGTCGTGCAACCACATACAAGTCTTCCTTAATTAACAATTTTACTCTCATAAGAGCCTGACAACCAGTCCTTTTAGAAGGGGCTTTCTTTTTCCTCATTTTCCTCTTTGGGTTTTCAATTCGTTCCAATGGAGATGGAATCTCTACTTCACCGACTTCTATTGGAGCTGTAACATCAATTTCTTTTCCTCTTTGTGTGTATCCTTGGCATGAACACATAAAATATTTATCTATTGGCCTTGATGTTTTCTTAGAGACACGCGAGGTTGTCATTTTAACACTGAATCTCAAGGCATTGGAATGATCCTTGTACAATTGATACAGTTCTTCCCATGTCTTTGCTTTTATACCCAGCAGTGATGAAGTAATATCAATATGGCTTGCTACAAATAAAAATAAAAAATTAGATTGGAAATAACATTGAAAAAACAGATGCTGGCATATTACATTGGAAATACTGGTACTTGAAATAAGTAATACTGGCATTCCAAATAAAACTCACTGGCACTTCAAAAAATACTCATAGGACAATATTATAAAAAACACTGGATTATTCAAAAATTAAAACTGACACTTCAAACCACACTAACTGGCACTTCAATAATAACAAAGTGGCTGAAGCTACAAATAAGTAACACTGGCACTCGAAATAACACAAACTGGTACTTAAAATAATTAATATTGGCACTCCTATCAACATAAACTGGCAATTCAAACAACATACACTGGATATTATATTTATTGAGGAAGTATATTCCGTCGAATACACCTCATTCAACAGTAATAAATAATGATAAGTTTGCTTGTCTTTAATAGTCAAAGAGTAATAAATGTGTACAGTTGGTAAGTGCATTGAATTCATTGACCAACTTTTTTGACTGGTTTCAAGTACTCAGCCTATATAAATCTGTTCAAAGGCAAGCATATACATCAAGTTCAAGAAAAATTCTACCTTTAATAAATTTTCTAGCGATGAACAAAGGCAATGGAAATTCTACTGAGCCAACTTTGGGTGATTCAAATGAAGACAAAAGTTGGAAAATATACATGGTGTGCTACCAAAAATTCATCTATGGTCATCTTGTTGTTTTGCAGCTTTCTTCTGCAAATGGTACTCCCTCATTTCGTTGTCCATTGGAGCCATGTAATGGACACAATTGTAGGGATAAGGATTATGTGGGGATAGTCAATCATGCTCATGAGTTTGGCAACGCTCATAACATTGATGAAGCTGCTAGGATTCACTACAAGGCTTTGGAAATGTATTTGGAATGTATTTTGAATGAATATGATCCAAAAAACAAATTCAATGAAAACGTAGGCGATGATGGAGCAGGTGGTAGTGGTAGTTTTTAATTGTACTAAATTCTATTTTTAATTTTGTTGTGTTTGATGTATTTTTATGATACTTTGTTCATTGAAGTGCTAGTTTGTGATTTTAGGAGTGCCAGTATCACATATTTGGAGTGCCAGTTTGACTTATTGAAGTTCCAGTTTGTGTTATTTTTGTAGCTTCAGCCAATGTCTTTTTATTGAAATGCCAGTTTGTGTTTTTAGGAGTGCCAAGATTATATATTTGGAGTGCCAGCTTGACTTATTGAAGTTCCAGCTTGTGTTATTTGTAGGTTCACCACCGTCTTGTTATTGAAGTGCCGCTTGTGTGGTTTGAAGTGCCGCTTTAATTTTTTAATGTGCCGTATTTTTTATAATATTGTCCAGTTGAGTTGTTTAGAGTGTCGTTGATACTTTTGTTGATTGAAGTGCCGCCAGGTTGTTAGAATTGCCGCTTATGTTATTTGGAGTGCCAGATTGTGTTTTTTTAATATTTTCAGTGAGTGTTGTTTAAATGCATGCACTAGGACAGGTGTTTCAAAGTTAGGTGTTCCATGTTGAGTAATAAAAAAACAAAAACAGTCACGAATTCAAAAGTTGTCCCAACTAGTACTGCTCCATTTTGTCCATAAGCAATAATGTCACGGATTCAACAGTCACGGATTCAACAGTCATGAATTCAACAGTCATGAGTAATAAATGTGTACAAATACGGATTCAACAAATACGAATTCAACAAATATGAGTAATAAATGTGTACAAATACGGATTCAACAAATACGAATTCAAAGAGTCACGAGTAATAAATGTGTACAAATACGATTCAAGATAAATAAGTTAGATCTTCACTTCTTTTTATTTCTAAATTTCATCTAAAAAGCAATCAATTTCTCAAGATGAGTACGAGTAGGTCACCAAGACCGAGAAAAATGTTGAAGACAATGAAGAAGAAAGAGGTGCTAAAAATTGCGTTTCTTAGAAGATATTAAGGAGGGATATTATAGTTTGTGGAACAGCTTCGTATAACCTTCACCGCCCATTCTGTGACAATAAGAATAGCAAGAAATCAACATGGATTTGGGATTCTCTTCGTTACATGCCAAGGATCGTGGGGCAACTAAAGCTTATGGAGAGCATGATATGTTCCAAAGACTCGCACTCTATAAGTTTATGGAGAGCATGAATGAATGAATAATTTGTTATGTGTTTGGTGTTTTGTTTGTTGAGTTGGCTTGTTTGTTTGTAGTTTTTTTTTTTTAATGTATAATATCTACTGTTTAATAAATTTTTCTTTAGATCTGAAGTGCCAGTTAGTTTGGTTTGAAGTGCTAGTTTTAATTTTTGAATGTGTCAGTATTACTTATTTGATGGCACACTAAATGGCACTTCAATAACAAGAGAGTGGATGAAGCTACAAATAACACAAAATGGAACTTCAATAAATCAAACTGGCATTCTAAATATGTGATACTGGCACTCCAAACAATACAAACTGGCACTACAATAACAAGACAAATGGGCAAGCTACAAATAACACAAACTGGAACTAAATAACACAAACTGGCATTCCAAGTAAGTCATACTGGCACTCCTAAAAACACAAACTTGCACTTCAATAACAAAACATTGGCTGAAGCTACAAATAACACAAACTGGAAATAATTAATACAAACTGGCACTCAAAATAAGTGATACTGGC
This sequence comes from Adenophora triphylla var. japonica, assembly GCA_022495995.1. Classification (NCBI taxonomy): domain Eukaryota; kingdom Viridiplantae; phylum Streptophyta; class Magnoliopsida; order Asterales; family Campanulaceae; genus Adenophora; species Adenophora triphylla. Next base: position 27,548 of record JAFEMH010007296.1, read on the forward strand.
GCTCCTAAAAACACAAACTGGAACTTCAATGAACAAAGTATCCTAAAAATTTAAAACTGGCACTCCAAATATATGATACTGGCAGTCCTAACAACACAAACTGGCACTTCAATAACAAGACAGTGGCTGAAGCTACAAATAACACAAACTGGAACTAAATAACACAAACTGACACTCCAAATAAGTGATACTGGCACTCCTAAATACAAAAACTTGCACTTTAATAACAAGACATTGGCTGAAGCTACAAATAACACAATCTGGAACTTCAATAAGTCAAACTGGCACTCCAAATATGTTATACTGGCAATTCAATCCACACTAACTGGCACTTCAATAACAAGACAGTGGATGAAGCTACAAATAACACAAACTGAAACTTCAATAAGTCAAACTGGCACTCCAAATATATGATACTGGAAGTCCAAACAACACTAACTGGCACGTCAATAACAAGACAGTGGCTGAATCTACAAATAACACAAACTGGAACTAAATAACACAAACTGGCAATCCAAATAAGTGATACTGGCACTCCTAAAAACACAAACTAGCATTTCAATAAAAAGACATTGGCTGAAACTATAAATAACACAAACTGGAACTTCAATAAGTCAAACTGACACTCCAAATATATGATACAGGCACTCATAAAAACACAAACTGGCACTACAATAACAAGACAGTGGCTGAAGCTACAAATAACACAAACTGGAACTAAATAACACAAACTGGCACTCTAAATAAATGATACTGGCACTCCTATAAACACAAACTGGAACTTCAATGAACAAAGTATCCTAAAAAATTAAAATTGAAACTCTAAATAAGTTATACTGGCAATCTAAATAACACAATCTGGCAATTAAAAAAAATAAAACTGGTACTTCAAACTACTAGCATTATATATAAAATAACTGGCATTATGAAATTGGATTACCTGTATCGTGATTATCATCAACTTCGTGCAGAATTCGATCAATTACAGTAGCATTATCTCCAGTTTCATCTTCGTGCTGAATTTGATCAATTGCCATAGCATTATCTCCAGTTTCATCTTCGTGCTGAATTCGATCAATTACAGTAGCATTACTTCCAGTTTCATCTTCAAAATCACGTAAGCCCATCATAACCTAATCAAAAATCGCCAGTATTGAATAAAACAATTAGGAACGATTGTAAATATATGAATTCATAGTCTATAATTGACAGTGAATCATATATTACCTAAATCGTCTGAAACGGAATGATTTTAGATTGAATTTTGATTTAGCTCGATGAATTTCTCTGTTGCGGCGTCGTAACTCTGTGTTTTACTGTGTGTGACTGTGTGTTCGTTTGGATTTGATTTGACAAAATACGGTTCAATTTTGTTACTGAACCGGTCTCCGGTTCAATTCGCGTATCTCAAGTTTAATCGGGTCCAAAAACATATTTTTTCATAATGTTATGAAAAAAACTAATTTTTCATAAGAGCAACTCTTTATATTGACAAAAATTGTTCTGAAATTAAGACAAAATTATGGGGAGACACGTAGGCTATTACACTCTCTATCCTAGATTTTTATTTCTTCTCCTCATTTTTATTTTTCATTTTTGTTTCTTTTCCATTTTTGGGTATTGATGTGAAGCAGTTTGTTACCAATAGTTGGTATCTGCAGACAGCAACAATAGTAGTAACAAACCATAAAAGCTGGTCCCGCCACGTGACATCTCTTTTGCTTTGGCTTCACTGGTCCCACAAAACTAGCTCAACAATTGGTGAACCCAAGCACTCCTGCGCCAAGCATGCAGGTTTCCTACAACTTGTCACTAGGGGGAAAATGATTTTGGTACCTATTTCGTTTAACTAACGAGTATTATTCATTAATTATGTTTAGACTATACTCCCTCCGCCCCACATGATTACAAACCATTTTTCCGGGCACAATAATTAAGAAATATTATTAAGATAATGAAAATGTGTGATAGAAAATGAAGAGAGAGAATGAGTGGAGTTGGTTGAATAAATTGTGTGGTAGGAAATGAAGAGAGAGAATGAGTGGGTGGGGTAGGGTGAATATAAAATAATAAATTTATTTCCATTTTGGACAGTTTGTATTCACATGGGACGGACCAAAAAGAAAATAAGTTTGTATTCACGTGGGACGGAGGGAGTATTGTATACTCCTCCCTTCATCTTATTCAAAAAAAATATAAAATGGATCTCAAACAAATTTAAGAAACGTAATTAACTAGAATAAGAATAAGTATGACAAGTAAGTTCAATGAATAAGTGTCATGAATATTAAAAATTAGGTAAAATAGAGAATGTGGGATATGAAATAATTAGTGTATAGTTATTTTAAGTATGACAAGTATGTCCAATGAATAAAAAAGTATTAAAAAAATCATTTTGCGAGTATGTCTTGTTAAATAGAACACTTAATTGGAATTTAATGCCATTTTCAAATGGAACGGATGAATTATTATATACTTCATATAATAATTATTGTGAGTACGGCAATCGAGTCACATAAATAAAGAAGTATAAAAAATAATTTTATTTTGAGAGTGTGCCCTTTTAAATATAACACCTAAATGGAATTTAGTTCATTTTCAAATTGGACGCAAGAAGTATTATATACTTCATATAATAATTTAAAGGAATATACAGTCTTATTTCAATGATCAAAAATAGACCAAGAAATCTTGGGAAGAAAGCATTTTTTCATAAGTTATGGAAAACATGTTTTTGAACCGGCTGAATCATGGATGAATCGAATCGTTGAAATTTTTGTAAATAACTAACATTTTTTTAAAAAAGTGTGCGGTTTGTAAATATTGGAGGAGTTGGTAGTCGTTAACTCTGATGTAGACATTCTTTCATACATGTGTTGGCACTCTTAAACACATGTGATGACATGGCACTCTTAAACACATGTGATGACACTAATCAAAACACATGCTCTAGAACTCAATAACAAATTTTACAATAAAACCTCTCACGGCCCGTTTGATTGCCTAAATTACGTGTTTGGGGTTTTATAAATCATGTATCACGGGCCAAAGGCCAATAAATTTTCTAGGTATCGAAATCCCTTCAATTTGATATGTTGCGCTTTTCGTGATTCATCCTGGGTCAAAAAAAATTTAAAAAGACTTAGCGAGCACGCCCAATAATACAATCGTCTTTACTAGTAAAACATATACAATGACACTCTTTGTAACTAATGCTGATTGCATTATTTTAATAGCAATGTTAGTAGTAAGAAGTGTCAACATTAGTAACAAGAAGCGTCAATGCATGTACATGACATTCCTTGTTACTAACGTTGACACTCTTTGCTACTAACATTGTCTATACCATATTAAGGACATCAATATTGTTCTTTAAGTGAGAGGTATATGTGCTAGCACTCCTCGTAAGCGATACTTGCAGTGCGTCTCAAGATCTGATTATTTACGAAAATGCCACTGCATCTTTTAAAAGAAGTATATGTTATTTACAAAAATATCACCGATTTGACTCAACCATAATTCAATCGATTTAAAAACACATTTTTTCTAATCATTAAAAAAACACGTTTTTTATAAAAAAACACATTCAAAATAGACACTGCTTGTCACTCATATCTACCCGTATCAAATAGTTATAGATTTTTTTAAAGTCAATATTAATTGATCTCGTTTAATTATTAATTATTATTATTATTTCTTAAGTTCTATTTTTCATCATGATCTAAATTAGGGGTGTAAGTGGTTCAGTTCAAACCGCGATTTGGAACCGAACCAAATCAAACCATGTGATTTAGTTCGATTTTTAAGTAATCGTAGTTTGGTTTGGTTCCAAAAATTGTCAAACCGTGTGGTTCGGTTTGATCTGCGGTTTAGACCCCCAAATCACGGTTCGAGACCGCGAGACCGAACCACCAAACCGAACCAATAAACCAAATCACCAAACCGTTCAACATTAATCGTAAATATGTATATCTTTCATTTTCATCTTATATTTAGATTTGAAAATCCCTAATTCTATTCATGGGTTTTAGCCCATAACCCTTTTTTCTTTGAGTAGGTCTCCGAAGAAACGCATTTCTTCATAAGTTATGGAGAAACGTGTTTTTTAATATCCAGAACTATCAAATTGAATATCCAGAAACACACAATTGACCATGTCCAGAAACTATAAAATGAGTATTCAGAAACCTTCAAATGTATATCCAGAAACCATCAAATGAATATCCAGAAACATTCAAAATGAGTATCCAGAAACCTTCAAAATGAATATCCAGAAACTTTAAACTGGCAATCCAGAAATGTGTTAGGTGCATATCCAGAAGTATGTGAATATATATCCAGAAATGTGTTAGGTGCATATCCAGAAACTGCTTATTGAAGGTTTCTGGATATCCAGAAACCTTCAAATGTATATTCAGAAACCATCAAATGAATATCCAGAAACATTTTGAAGGTTTCTGGATATTCATTTTGAAGGTTTCTGGATATTAAAAAACCCGTTTCTCCTTATCCTTAGATTTTACGTTTTTCTTTTGGTTTGTCTTCTTGTAATAATGTTAATTCACTATTTAGCACATACCATTACAAGTACTCAAATGGCATATTGTTATCATAACATTGAAACACAATTTCAAGTTGTGTTTAAATACTGAATCTCTTATGTATATTATGTTTGGAAAATTCAAACAAACATGACAATGAATTGTGTAGTTTGAAACCATGTTCTAATTAAAGGTTTAAGCAATGTTCTATTTCATGGTTTGAACCGTGGTTTGAATTGTGTAAATCTCGGTTCGAACCGTAAAATCAAATCGCGGTTAGAACCAAATCATGGCGATTTGGTTCAGTTCGATTTGAATTTTTTCATGATCCGATTTGATTTGAGATTTTTTCAAACCGATTACTGATGGTTCGGTCCGTAAATTGGCTCAAACCGAACCATTTACACCCCTAATCTAAATAAGGTATGTTATTGGGTAACTTGATTTGAAGTAAACATCCATATGTTGGACATATATCTTTCATAAAAGTAAAAAAAAAAATCAACCAAAAAATTATGGAAAGTATCAGGAATTTACGAGAAAAAAGGAAGCAAAATGGTTTTTTGTTCAAGTTGGATCGAACCAAAAATGAAAATCATACACTAAAATAGAAATTTGAAACTATAATAGAAACTATTTAAATTAATACTTGATGAATAAATAAATTCTCTAAATAATAAGTTTATCTGGTCCCAACTTGGGCTAGTCGAACAATATACAAAAATCGATAAAATAATAAGATAATAATTTTTCAGGAGACTCATTATTATTTTAGTTTCCACGAAAATCATAAATCAATAACTATTAGAAATTTAAAAAAATTAATTATTACAATTTCGTAAAAACATGATTCTATTGTTTATTTTCTTTTAAAATTCAAATCTAGTTGTACAATGAATTCAAACTTCAAAGTTATTACGTCTTTCAACTTATTATGTACATATAATGAGTTTAGTTTATACGAAAATTTGAAATTCATCAAATTAGCTAAAAAATCTTTAAATGTATGATTATTAATTTATTCATAAAATAAATAATTTCATAAATTAATAAATTTAACCGGTTCCGATATTATTAATGAATAGAGTTTTACTAAACATCTCTCAGTTCTTCATATTAATTCAAAGGTAATAAATGTGATTAACTCTTTGTAATTATGAACCCTTTCAACAACCTAATACACACACAAAATATATACATGTGTGTGTGTGTACAGTGAATCAAGATTATTTTTATTCTAGTTAATTATTAAAAATACTAGTTTTTATTTTTACCCAAAGTATTTTAGGAGTAAACTTTTCTTGCTTATACCTTATTGAAGATGCATTAAAATTAAATTTTTAAAAAATACAAATACAAGGTCAATTCAAGAACATTTATTCTCTTTATCCTATCCTATTGACAAAAATAAGGTTCAAGTCTTCCACTAAACAAAAACAAAGACCACTATGCACTCCTTTTCCTACTGTCTTAATTAACTATGTTTTGTTTAGTTCACCAAATATTAATTAATTTAACAAATATCCTCTCATCTAGAATCAAATTAATTATGATATATCTTTCATCACTCACTCGGACTTTTAACCCCTAATAATTCAATACCTCATTCATTCAATTTTTAACCCCTACAATGGTTTCAACACCCATATTTTTTCAACACCCTTCCAAGTTTCAACTAATCATTTTATACCCCACCACTTTTATTTTATTTTATATTCTTTATTTTTATGATTAGTAAAATAATAATTATTATTATTATCATTTATAATTAAAAAAATACTTCATATTTAATTAATTTTTTTAATTGCAATTAAATAAATACGAAAAATAATGACGATAATTATTATTAAAAAAAAAGTAATACATCATTAGAAAATACAGGAAATTATTTTCCAAATAGTTCGACACCCAACATTTCAAAAAGTTGTCTGCTTCGATCATCAAGTTGAGTGGTCGAAATTGACGGACTTCAAATAAAATTAAATACAGTTAAACAATAATAATTATTATTATCGTTTATAATTTAAAAAATACTTCATACTTATTTTATTTTATATTCTTTATTTTCCAATATAATTGAGAAATTTATAATTATAAAAGAGTGTTTTTTTTTCAGTGTCCAAATCAAATGAAAGAACTCTATTTATAGAGAAAAAATTTTTATGAATTTTGGTGTAAAAAAATTACACAATATTTTGGGGGAAACTAGTTTCTCCCTAAGTTATAAAAAGTCCTGTTTTTTTAAACTGCTCTTATATTCGCCAAATATTTGCAAGTTGAAAAAAATTGAACTTTTTATAATTTATGGAGAAACTGATTTCTCCCAAAACTTACTCAAAAAATTATTACTCCATTATTTTTTATATAAGATAATTGCCTTTGAAAAATTTGAATGAAATTTGAAAAAAAAAAAAAAACAGTCACCATTCAGCAAATGACAAGTGGTCATATCAGGAAAAAAGAAAAAAAATAAAAAGGCAGCGCCAAGAAGCGTCTTTGAGGAAGGTGTCTTCCACGCGCCAATTTCGGGCCAATCAGATCGCGACACGTGGCAAAAATGGGACCCAAAAATTTTTTCAACACCTATCGAATTTTTTCAACAAACACACAAATTTTCAACTATTGAAAAAAAAATTCAACACCCTCCACAATGGCAATGGTTTCAACTATTGAAAAAATTTATTCAATATCCCATTGTAAGTTGTCTTAGAGAGAAATGGAGAGTAAATATGTTGATTGTATAAGACAAGACACCATTTGGGAAATATAATTAAAGTGAGTATTATTTTGACCACATATTTCAACGTTCAAATAAAGGGTAGTTATGGGAAATTGACAAAAGTAAATGTCATATAGGGCAGCCGCAGGGGGGGGATTAAATTGAATGGCAATAGTAGTCAAGTTTGAGTAGCAGCTCAGCTCAGCTCAGGTAACTACAACCAAACAAATACTCCTCCGTACATATTTGAATGTGTTCCACTTTAATTTGCTTTCCTCTTCCTCTTGGTAAAACTAAAACCCAAATCTATTTTATTTTATTTTAGTAATAAACCAGACATGTTTCTCCTGCAACTATAAAATGTGTAGCCATAAAATCCGAGTTTAATACCTACTCCCGCTCATAATAAATACTCGTATTATATTTGACACGGTCATTGTTGACTTGTAAACATTTTTAAAGAATACTCACTCCGTTCCACGTGAATGCAAACTTATTTCTATTTTGGTCCGTCTCACGTGAATGCAAACTTCCCAAAATGGCAAAGAATATTCACTATTCCACCCACTCATTCTCTCTCCTACTTCACTTTTACCCTCACAACATTCTCTCTCCTCACTATTCCTCCCAATCATTCTCTCTCCTATTTAATTTTTCATACTCACAACATTTAACTTTTTCTCTTTCTTACATCACTTTTCCTTAATTCTCACACCCAAAAAGTTAGTCCACGTTCACGTGGGACGGAGGGAGTATATTTAATTTGTTCGTGCATTATTTGGACAAGAATAAAATTACATTCAGGCTCTTTCCTCACTTAAAAATGCATGCAATTTTTTTTTTTTTTTTGAGATGAATCAAAAAGAAAAAAAAAACGCAATATTTATTAATTTAAGACTGAGGGAGTATTATCACAAAGGAAGGGTACAACTTGAATCAATAAAGATGTAAAATGGTGTTGTTCCTTTCAACACAAGAAGCATCTCCAGCAAAATTATCTCGACGCGAATTATGTTAGATTGCTTACCACCCCAATGCAATAGATGGAGTATGTTTTTAGCACGGAGGATATTGAAGAAAATAGGCCACTTTCTTGGATTTTCGTTTTCATCATTCGATGGATTGCAACCACTCGAGTGTTTGACCGGCAAACATTGGTATGATTTCCCCAAATTTAAACGAAAATGATTCTGGTACCTTCCAAGATGCCTTCTTCAATTTGATTTTTCCAGTGTTTCTTGGAAGCCCATAAAAGTCTGCTCCATTGAAGCTTGTAAATGCCTCCAGCTTATCTAGTGCCCCTGCCTATCACCACAAGTTTGCACTCATTTCACAATAATTCTAAAAGGAAGACAAGTCATTACTCTACCAAAGAAAGGGTTCCTTCTCAAAGAATGACCAAAATTGAGAAGAAACAATAACAACTGTGTAGATGAGCCACATGCCCAGGGATTTAGAGTCTATAGAAACTACCTCTTCGAAGACCTTGGCGTATAGCGACAATGCTACAGGAGCATTATAAATGCCAGCACATCCACAAGAGCTTTCCTTCTTCTTCCTCTCATGAGGAGCGCTATCAGTTCCCAAGAAAAATCTTTTGTTTCCACTCGTGACAGCCGATACAATAGCCTGTCCTGGATGAAAGACAGATGCATCAACTCAGAACGACGGGGTAAATATATACTAGAGAACACTGCTGAAAGAACTATTACCCAAACTAACCCAGAAAATATACATGGAATTGATTTCTCAATCAAGTATACTTGAGCTAATTCATTAGTTACATACAAAGATTCAAGAAGTGTTAAGTTTATCAATATCTTTACAAGAAAGTCCAGCTTCCTCTATTAGACACATTATGGAAGCATCTTTTACCTGGTTTTTGGTATTTTTCATGGTTTTGTTACTTTTGTAATAATTGAACGAAAAAGTCACCGAGAGATAGAGAAAAAAAGTGAGACCAAACAGTGAGTAAAAACCACTAAAAGAACCACAACCAACAAACTGAAATGCGAAAGCGAAATAACACCCAAGTATGTTTGTCCTTTTTCTATTGTGATTGTTTCTTCAGAATCTTATGCTATAGCTCTCTGCAAATGTGTCAAAAGAAGTTGAATCTTTACATAATGGTGTTCAAGATCCTCCCCATGTAGTTGTTTTAGTGAACTAAACTCGTATTTGCACAGGATTGGACCATTATCCTAGTTCAGTTGGCTGCAACTGATAAATTTACTTTTACAATGGAACAACTTTACTGTAGTGCTGGCGTTCACATTTTTAATGACAATCTGTTATAGGTCTATAATTTGGAACAAATGTAGCATGAAACATTCGATTCAGAATGGATCGTTAAATTTTCCATTGGGGAGCCAGGTCTTGACTCTTTTGTGCAGTGTTCCTTCTGACTTGGCTCATGGGTGTACATTCAGGTGTGATTCAAGCAGTTCACCTATTTCATTGCTTCAAAACTGTTTCTTATACCTTTATTTTTAGATTCTACTCCTATTTTGGTGTCTACGAGCTCAAAAGGGCCAATTTTTCTCCTTCAGACTCCCAGCTGTTTTTTCAACAGTTTTGAATATCTGGGAGAAACTACAGAGAATGGTGTTCAGTTCTCTATACAATTTCACCCTTTCTTGATCTTGTGCCTACTTAATAAGAATATCAAATAACGTTGTACTCCGTAAAAGAAAGAAACTCTAGCTGCTCCAGCCTACCAAGTACCAAGTCCCATAATGGTGTAATCAACCAAGATGTATGTCATCAAAACCCAACCTCAGACTCCGTTAAAGCATTTACTAATCACTATTTATCTTATATTTCTATAATTTGCAGGGATATAGAAAAATAATTAATTGAACTAAAATTTTTATGACCTATCAGTGTCCAAGTATTAGTGAGCCTAGCTCCCCTTCACCAGTAACTACCTACAGTATCTATATTGCATACGGATCAACGAGATATCTCTCAATAAAGGTGGAATCATTGGTCACCAATAAATTATGATAAGCAAACACTCTCCAAAATCAGAAGTTGTTCCTGTCTGAAATGTGTCCATCTGGCTTTGAAAATGGTTAATGGTGGCAGAAGGAAATAATATTTTCTCCTACTTTCCATGGGTTTACGTATCTACAGTGGGTAGTGATATGGGATTTCTAATAGTAATAGCAACAACAATGACAATAAGTGAAACGCAAGTGTGAAAAACACCAACTCTTAACTACTGTTTGTAAATGTTGCGAAGGCGCATACTGTGGGTCTCTCTTTTAAGCACTGGAAGGCAGTAATTATGTGGCTGTAATCCTCCTTGGAACAGAGAATTCCTATTGAGAACTAGATGTTGTGGGGTAACCGTAGCAGCAACAGAACCTAACAGATGGCCAAAATTAATTAGAGTAGTTGCGTCATTAAATAATAAAAGCATCCAAGGAAACAGAGGTTTCCATTTGAGAAAGGAAGAAAAGTAGAATGAAAAGGATAAAGATCGCAATAAGAAAGGATACCTTCAGCACAGGACTCGACAAACCTAACAGCATCCATAGTAGTAATATGTTCCATCACAACCTTTAATTGTGGAAGCTTTTGTATCAAGGGTCTCAGAATAGTGTCAATATATACCTTTTCCCGATCAAACACATCAACCTCAGGATTTGTAACTTCCCCATGCACCTAGAGATAGAAAAACATAAGCATGCAATACATCTAAACTTCTTTAGTCAAATGAAATTCTAATTTACATATGCAAGCATGCAGTAAACCTTAACTTCTTTAGTGAAATGAGAAAAATAAATCTAGAATATTAAGAAATTCTAATTTAAATATAACCCTATAGGGTTATGGAGAATGCTGACCCTAGAGATAGAAGAGCTTAACTATTATGTTTGAGCCTTTGGCTATTGCCAAGAAGAAAGAGGGCATAGACACTTTGATGAAATGTAACGCTATTGGCATCAAATACCATCATGTCAGTAATTTGGCTGCTGCACTGGTGGGTATCAAAGAGAGATTTGTACCATGAAAGTCAAGCAATTAAGGAGGACTTGTTTTCCATCTTTTATATGAAATAAAGAATATTAATTCTTATATCAGGTAACTAAGCAAAATCAAGTAGCCATTCAAGTGTAACAACAAACTTACGAAAACATATTTACCAAAAGAGGCATATTCTGCTCAATCATTTCCTCCAGTACAGGTAAGCACTTCCCAAATAGATCTGTTACACCATCTTGAGAATTGGTTGTGGCACCAGCAGGGTACAGCTTTACAGCAAATACAACACCACTCTCTCCTGAGAGACCAATTGCATTTGAGTCACACACAACTAAAGTGGGATAGCAAAAAGAAAACGAGGAGATTGTATATCAAAACCCCATCATGCTAAAACTATCATATTAGCAGGTCAAACCAAATAACCTTTCAACAAACCTTCCAATATATTAAGCCTAACATACAAATAATAGAGAATTGTTCCATGGGATGCGTCAATGCCTTGTCTCCCCCCAACAAAAGCACTCTGAGCTTCTGCAATGGTATCGCCTAACACAGACCTCAACCTAAGAGACAAGACTTTTGTAATGATTTTATACACACTAGTCACCAAGCTGATAGGTCTACAATCACTAACCTTCATGGAGCGGTCCTTCTTAGGCACTAAAGTAATAAAAGTGAAATTTATGCTCTTCCCGATAATACCATTGCCAAAGAACTCATCAAAACTCCTCATAAGGTCATCTCTCATAATATCCCAACAAGATTGAAAGAAAGCCATAGAGAAACCATCAGGCCCAGGAGCCTTATTGCCTGCCATCTCTTCTATCGCCTTTGAAAAATCTCTCTCCAACCAAACAGAACGTTCTCTAGCAATAGGGCTCCAATCAATACCCTAAATTCTAGGCCTCCGAATGCAGTCCTCATGGAACAATTCTCTATAATAAAAATTGAATCAGAAATCAGAGAAGGACGAACTCCCCAGATTCCAACTGCAGCTCTGAGATATGACTCCTACGCCCTTTTCCGTGATTGTTAATGGAAAAGCACAACAGTGGTTTGAGGCTACAAGAGAGTTGAGACAAGGGGATCCCTTGTCCCCTTTTCTTTTCACTCTTGTGGCTGATATTTTAAGCAGGTTGTTTCTTAATGAGGAGGAAGCTGGTTTAATTAAAGGATGTGGAGTTGGTTGAGAGAATGTCATGGTATCCCATTTACAATTTGCAGATGTTAAAATTTTGTTTCTGGAGGAAGGTGTTCGCAACTTTAAAAATGTTTTGACAGTTCTTCAAGTTTTTGAAAGCGTATCGGGGCTTAAGATTAATTTGACGAAGTGTGGGGTTAAATATGGGGGAGGAGGTGGGACGATGTTATGCGACTTTGATTGGTTGTCGAGATTTATCTTGGCCGCTTTCTTATCTTGGGGTTCCTCTAGGAGCTAATCCTCAATCCATTATTTTTGGGATCCAGCTGTAGAGAGGATTAATAAGCGTCTTGCTAGTTGGAAGAGAGCTACTTTTTTTTGGGTGGTCGTGTTACCCTTATTCGTGCATGTCTCTCGAGCATTCCTTTATACTTGCCTCTATTTCTAGTTCCAGCTAGTGTGGCAGAGAATATTGAACGGATCATAAGGAACTTTTTGTGGGATGGGTCGGGTGAGGGTAAACGTCATCACTTAGTGGCATGGGAGAAGGTTTGCCGCTCTAAAGAGGAGGGAGTTTATAATTGGGTTACTTAATAGGACATTTCCCTGAGGTTTGCCGCTCTAAAGGTTTGCCCGTGAAAATTTATTCAGCAGTGCCACCATCTGTTCCGCCCCTTAATTCAGTTTAGAGTGGGAAATGGGGCTTGAATTCGATTTTGGGAAGATGAGTGGTTAGATTACTCCTCCTTTTGTCAATTGTTTCCTCGGCTTTATCGTTTGTCCTCTGTTCACTTTGCTCCTACTCTTGATTTTGTGGTTTCTGGGGGTGGGGATCAAATATCGTGGGACTTCCATTTCTTTCATAATCTTCATGATAGAGAGATGGGTGAGATGGGTGCTCTTATCGATTCTTTATCGCGTGTCCGGTTGTCTCACAACATTGATACTCGAAGTTGGGTAACTATTCTTGTAAATCTTTTTTCAAATTCCTGATTTGTAGTCCCAATCCTTCTCCTTTCCCCCCTTGCCTCTTTTATTTGGAAGTTTAAAACTCCTTTCAAGATCAGAGCTTTATGTGGACTTTGGTGCTTAATAAACTTAACACTAATGACAAACTTCAGATTCGTCGGCCGTTAAAGCGTATTTCGCCTAATTGGTGTGTGAACTGCAAGCTTTCTACCGAGTGTCATGAATCATGATCATTTATATCTTCATTGTACTGTTGTTCGCTATCTATGGAATTATCTATTCGATGTGACTGGAGAAAATTGGGTATGCCCTAGTTCATTGAACTCCTTTTTCCTTACTAAACTTCGGGGCTTTGGGTGAGACAAGGATGCAGTTCAATGTGGGATTGCGGCGTTTCAACTATATTGTAGTGTTTATGGATGGAGAGGAATAACATGATTTTTAGGAATCAGCATCTTCCAAATCCTTTGTTATGGGATAGAGTGGTATCGACAACTACATTGTGGGCGTCTGCCAATGGTGCTTTTAGAGGAATGTCAATTTCGGACATGAAACGGGATTGGTAAGCTGCGATAGTTTAGATTTTGCTTTTTATTTTTATTTTTATGGACAGCTTGTCCATCCCTTGTACATTCTCCTCTTTTTTAATCTAATACAATTATTTCCTTATCAAAAAAAAAAAAATTACAAATAACAGACATGGAAGAGTTCATATGACCTAATATAACACATTTCTGTTCTGCTGAAATAGTAAAAATATACATGACAAACACAGAATGAGACAAGCTGCATGATAGGCCTTCCAGACAATAAGGAAGACTACTAAAACCTCAAAGAAGTACGTTTGACATCCTGCGTATTACTTTCAAGCCCAGCTTGTTGGAAAACCAATGGGAACAAGATAAAGAACATATTTAGGCAATGACAATAATCAAGACTCAAGAGTATCTAGATGAAATCTGAAATAAACCAAAATATAGAACGTAAAATAAATAATTTTTCCTCTGTTCCAAACTAAGTGTCTACTTTTTAATGTCTACAAAATTAAAGTTAGTTGACATTTATCCATTTTACTTGTGCATATACATGAATGCCCTTCGCGTTCAGAGTATACTATTGTAAGGCACCTTTAAGCTGAAAATACTTTCCACCAACTCAACTCATTATTGAACTCCTTAAACTCAACTCTATCCAAAAACTTTACTGGGCATATAAACGAGTTTTTAGCCAAATTGATCTGCGTACTAATTGGGGGTAGTCAATTTCAATGCGTACATTTTTATGATCAAATGTCACTTGCGTACTTTAGTTTCACTTTCAATTTGACCACATTATTTAACGGCCGTTATAAAACTAACGGATCATCCATGAGAGTTAACAATTAAACATGTGCAACAATCAAATTTTTCAAATTTGACCCCCATAATTTTAAAGGGGTTAATTAACATTTTTTATGAGAAACAACTTTTTTTTTTAATAATATGAAAGGATAATAATAAGTATTTTTATAATTTTAGTTATTTAAAATTTGGTCTTTCAAAAAAGAAACATATAATAATTGGGTAAAAATACTTCTTTTTAATAAATACATTTATTACATTATAAATTTTTAAAAAATCACATAAATAATTTTTCATCCAAAAAATAAATAAATTCAACCCATCTTCATACCATGTCTAGATTCATTCCCAACCCAAAACACATTTCCCTCTCTCTTTATCTTCCATAGCAATGTTCATACAACCAGCACCACCATCACCCCCCCAATTCCAAATCTCCATCCTCCGCCACCCACCATCACCACCGTCTCTCCCACCATCACCTACTTAACCAATTATTGTTAAAAATGCACAAACCATGCCACAACCAAGCCACCATGCTGCCACCAAGCTGCCACAAGGCCATCACCAATCAAGCACTTAGTGGAAATGCGGCTTTGGCATCCAAAGGCCACCATTGCCACCCAATGTCAAGCCAAATAAAAATTCTTGTCTTAATCAAAGAGAAAACAAATTTTTAAATGAAATGAAAAATTTAATTATTAATCATCAAACTGAGAAAATGAAATTGGTTGCACAGCAATTACGAATTGTTGCAATGCAAATATCCACCACATTCCATTACGGATTGAAACTCTTATTTGATTTGAAAATTAGATATGGGATCTAATTTCAACAATTTCACCAAAAATAAATATAAAAAATTGAACTCGACAGTGAAAGGGGAGAAGGGATCTGATTTCAAAATTTCCACATACGGAGTTGTTTTCTAGATCTATGGAAAGGCAGTGTTTGTCGGAATTAATGGGTGCAGGGGCGGTGCGTGGGGGAGGAGGGGTGAGTGGGATGTACAGGTGGGTGAGGGAGGAGATTGGGCAGCGCTATTGCTAAGCTCTTCACTGCTCGCAAAAGGTTCCATAGAGATTTAAAAAGGTTGATCAAGTGTTGTTGGGGTTCACAATGGCAAGACTTTCAATAAGATGGTGGTGGTGAGTTACCAGAAAAGATGAAGAGACGACGGGGCGGGGTGGGACTGGAAAATGACGAGAGAAGGAGATGGAGGAGATATAATTTTTTTATTTTGTTTAACCTTCCCCTTATTTTAAAAAAAATGTCAATTAACCCTTCAAAATTATGGGGGTCAAATTTGAAAATATTGATTGTTGCACATGTTAAATTGTTAACTCTCATGGATGATCCGTTAGTTTTATAACGGTTGTTAAAAAATGTGGTAAAATTGAAAGTGAAACTAAAGTACGCAAGTGACATTTGATCATAAAAAGTACGCATATGAAATTGATTATCCCCGATTAGTATGCATGTCAATTTGGCTAAAACTCGCATATAAACCTCCTATATTAAAAGAAGATAATTTAAAGGTCGACGAACAATTTGTTCGTGGCAGCACAGATAATGGCCAGTGTTTTAAAAAGCGCTGGGCGAATGCTAGGTGGAGGAGTCGGGCCTAGCGCCTAAGAGCCTAAGCCGGACCGAGAAATTAGACAAAATTGAAATATATTTCATATATTTATATATATACCTAAAAAATTATTTGTCAAAAATAATAAAAATTAGCCTTGGCTTGGCCGTGGCCTTGCCTTGGCTCGGCCGACCTTGGCCTTGCCATGGCTTTGGCTCGGCCTTGGCCGTGGCCTTGGAGGTTATATCCCACATTGAAAGAAAAAGAAAGTAAACGGTGCCTTGGCTCGACCGGCCTTGGCCTTGGCCTTGGCCTTGCCTTGGCTCGGCCTTGGAGGTTATATCCCACATTGAAAGAAAAAGAAAGTAAACTGTGGCTAGTGGGTATATATACGAGGCTGAAGCTGAGTAGGAAGCATCTTTTGGCCGTGGCCTTGGCCGTGGAGTTTATCCTGCCTAATCAACGCCTAATTCCGCCTAGTCAACACCTAATGGCGCCTAGTCACGCCTAATGGCGCCAACGCCTAATTTGGCCACTTGCTTATAGGCGCGGCGTTTGGTCACCGCCCAGCGCCTAGGCGGCCGCCTAGGCCGCGTTTTAGAACACTGATAATGGGTAAACAGATCATTTAGGAAGAGTTTAGTCTTTCTAGTCATTCAAGTGATGCAATCAAAATTCTTCATTGGACTCCCCATGAAATAACAGTTTCTGAACATAAAAAAAAAGGGCAGCCCGGTGCACAATGGATCACCGCGTAGCGAGGGTCCGGGGAAGGGTCCCCACTACAAGGATGAAATGTAGGCAAACCTTACCATGCATTCATGCAAGAGGTTGCTTCCAGGACTTGAATAAAAAGAAAAGAAAAACAAAACAAAACAAAATCTATCACATATACAATCGTAATATTGAAAATTTTGTAGAAAACCAGAAGACCTAATGAGCCATACTGTGAGATAAAGTTTTGCTAAATTTTACTGGTCTTCTATTTTGAAAGCTTTTTGGTTTCCAGTAGCTTAAGACAAAAACTAGCTTGATAAGACAGAAGCATCCACATGTACAAACGGGTTCCAGAAGCAGGGATTAAGGAGGGAGATTTAAAAGCACAGGGATACCAAGAAGAAAAGTAAAGCAAATGCCTTGTAAGAAGACCCCAAAACCACTATAATGAACATAAAAGCCAAAAAGAAAACAAGATGGAACACGGACAGAACCAGAAACCATCATCCCAATGCGGAGCAGTTCTAAGGAGGCCAACAAGAAAAAAGTTCAGATGGAAAAAGACTTGGAAAGTAGTCAAACTCAAACGGAAGAACAAAAGTGGAAAAGATATGTGATCCCTATGAAATCATAAATATGCATATCCTTAAAGGCAGTTGTGCATAATACCACAATAAAGACACTCTCAACCAAGAAGGTAGAGTGAAAGATTGATCCAGAGCTCTTGGAATTTTTACATCCATAATAAACAATACTATATGTTTAAATTCTTAGTATCATAAATAACCCAACTTTAACACCCAGAAAAAACTTTATGAGAACAGGCGGTTAGTCCTTAACTGAAGCAGGATAGAGCCAAAAGACCTCAAATTTCCTCAAAAAAACATAATCCACAAATTCTAAGCGAGGGGGGGTGTACAAATTGGACATTAGAACAACTTTTTAAGACACTGCTGCAACAAATAATGGTTGCTTAATCTTAGACCCCTAGTCATAGTTGGGAGAGATACGATAACAGAGTGCTCTAGGGAAGCCTTAATAAAAGTAAGTCCTCCAACAACAAAGCCTTGGTCCCAAAATGATTTGGGGTCGGCCAACATGAAATGTCATATAGAGTCATCAATGAGAGGTTTGAAAAACAATGAAAGCCGCGTCTTTAAGTTTTCCTACAGCTCTTACGAAAATCAATAGCATTGTACACTATCCAGTTATTCTTTCTAAGAGTAGATTCTAATGTTGTAGTTAATATAAGTATTATAATTTTCACGAAAGTAGGTTGGCTCCTACTCAATTCATGTTAGACATTACATAATTTGTAAATGAGGGTTGGTAAGGGGAAATGAGTCTTCCCTAGCGCATTGAGTGAAGAGAAAAAATTTGATCAATCGTACTTCACGAAAGCTGAGATTGTATTTTATTTGCCTAGATCAGTCAATCATTCCGACAGAAGCCATAGAGTGAATGGACATTCTTTTTCTTCTCATTTCTTCACAAAACCCTCTTAGAGTCGAGCAAACCATCAACGTTTGTGCTATTTGCACACTAAGCTATACATGGTTGACCACCAAGGCCATTCATTATTGAAGTCCATTTCTAAGAACTGGTGATATGTTTAACCTTCCTTTTAAGCTATTGTATTGATTGATGTACTTTTTCTTTTTTAAATAAAACTTCCCCATCCCCATAAAAGAGTTGCAAATGATAAGTCAAACTTCTGAAACATTTTTTTTATTTCCTATATTAGCAGAAATATGTGTTTCTACCTTATGATTTGGTTGTTCAAGATAATAATTGCATATGAAGTTAGGTATACGAACAAGGGAAAAACATAACAATTAAGCATAATATGGAATCAATAAGCTTTCAGAACAGATTGATCTATACCTTGAGACACAATGAAAACTAAAAATCTGAAAATATAAGCGACTGCAAGAAACTCACTTGCTAGTTTTATCTCACAAGGACTTGTCTTATCTGTCAAATAAAGAGTCATCAGAGGTATGAAGTCAGCATCAGTTGGCAATGCTTTTAATATGGAAGTGTGGTATGCGACAGCAGCAGCAGTGGTGGTAATCGGAGGTCTCAGATTTGGCATGACTATTGCCCTTCCAAAATGGCGTGCGCTGCATAATGTTATGCAAGAAAAGAGTGATAGTTATGACACACGCCAAATTCACCAGGAAAACGTAAGGAATTAAATTATGATATGCTTCAATTACAGTGTAAATCTTTCTTCATAAGATATTATACCTGTGAGGAGCAACTGCTTGAAGCAGCTCACCATCACGGAGATGAAGGTGCCAATCATCAGGTTGGGTTATAGAAAGCTCCATGCGAGCTCCGTAGGATTTTACTCTGTTACGCCTTTGAATATTTGCAAGCGGTAATTCCGATGCCTTTATCACAAAACATAGCACAACACCATATAAGGTGCTGACATTTGGAAATGGAGATGGTGTAACTAAGGATGATCACCCTCTACAAGCTTCAATAAATTCATAATAAACTTCAATAAATTATTGAATCAATAGTGAAAATCGGAATGAGAATGTTTTTCCTGTAGTCATTGTTCACATTAGTATATGCTTTTAATTACTTTGCTTACCGAAAGTAGGAATGTCACCTGGATTGGAAAGTTGTATCATGATTTATTCAGGCTTGATGTACATACTTGAGTCCCTATCTAACATCATAAGCTTTTAGATGAGTTGGTAAATTAACATGGTTTCAAAGCTCAGGTTTAGAAAGGTCTTGGGTTCGATTCATCCCACTTGGATTTGTAACCCAAAGTATTTATACATGCGCAGGGCGATACCCGAAGTATTGCGAATGTATGATTGCACAGGGTTTAGTATGCAATGTCCTGGACTTGCATGAGTCAAACATGAGGGGGAGTGTTACGGCTTGCGATTCATAGTTGAGTTCCTATCTATCAACTTAAGGTTTTGGATGAGTTGGTAACTTGACATGATTCATGAGACCTTGTTAAATATTTTGGAGAATATTTAAGAACATAATGTAACATATTTATTTCAATTAGTAGAATCTTCAATTGCTACCCCAGTAGCAATCAAAATGTCATATAGCTAGCGTTTAACTGGATTTATCCCTCGCAAGTTGCAACTCTTGACAATCTCTCCTAGCCGGCGGACTACAACGCAATCTATCGTTCTCGATCATCACGGCTTCAGCCACCATGACAAGCTTACAAAAAGCACATCGAAACCTCCTAGTAAACCCCACCCCATAATAGATTTACATATTTGCATTCACTCAATAAAGGGGTATTTGAAATCCTCTTTACCCATTCTAAAGGAAAGCTGTTAGATATTTCTCTAGCCTTTTGGACATCAATAAAGGAATTGGAACTAGGACACACATTTTACTTTGGACTAGAGTGACGACTCCTCCAGGGATAAAATTACAATCCATTGGACAAGAGTCATCTTTCACAGTCAAAAATATGAAGGAAGACAAACAGTGACTACTGAAAACAGCATGAAAACCAACCCTAATACAACATTTCTCTCAACTTCTCTCTTAGCATATACCCCTCCGTCCCACTTGAAAAGGCACTTTTGGTCAACATAAGTTAACTTTGACTCAAACATTAAAGCAAATCTAATTATCCTATTGAAATTCTAAAATTTGTTATTGATAAATCATTAATTGAGTACAGCATGAATTTAAAATAGTGAATGAGAGTTCAGGTTTCTCAAAAAAGATGATATACATACTTTGCAAGGCAGCGCCAAAGTCTTTATCATTCTAATTCCCGCAAGATAGTTGGATCTGGACTGTCTATACTCAAGGAGATTAAGCATGTGATCAGGAAATAGGAAAATATACTACTTTATAAGAATATTGAGGAATGACCTAATTTGGTATGTTATATATGGATATAAATGGAACAATTTGAGGGATCCCAAAATTGAGGACGGTCCTAATCTTTCATGTTCACATAGATATGAATGATACAATTTCTGCACACGATTTGACAAAAAGATGACTGAATAGGATTAAATCTACTATCTTAATAATAGCAATCAGATTAAGGGGAAAAGGCAGAAAATATACATCCATTAATAAAAAAAATTAACAAATACAACTTCCTATTCCCCTAAAAAAGAGTTACAACAGTTGTAATTATCAAACTTTAAAAGATGTACTCGTATACTCTCCAGTATCCCTGTACATTACAGTTTAAAGAACTCAAATAAGGGTACAAAATTGATCATATACCTTATTATGTTACATTAGATTTTCATTCTAGTATACATCTCTGAAGGTTCCATAAATAAAATTAGGAATTTTTTTTTAAAAGACGACCTCTATTGCAAAACTAAAAAACTTCAGCTAACTCTAGGATAACTCATAATGTGTTTCTTTCCTTCTACTCTCATTTAGCAAAGGACATACATATATCACAATATAGGCCCATTCAGTTGATATCAAGTAGAAACACAGCTCGCGACCTGTATCACAAGTAACATGGTATGTCGAAGGATAGTTATAAGAAAGTAAGATGGTTTATTAACATTAGGAAGTGCAAGTTTGATAAAATTGAACGTCAAGCTCTATAATCTGAAATCTTAATACATTAAGATGCTTAGTTTTCAGAATAAAAAGAACTTTACCATCAACTTAGGTTCAAGATTTGAATTACCTTTAACTAACTTAATTAGTATTTAGAACCTAAAGAGTGTTGAACTGTAATTGATGATCCATCTGTTATAACATGGATTGCAAAATGTGTATACTTGATAAATATGCATAAACATGTAGACTTATATGTATAAATCATAAATATTATGTTATAATATAAGTGTAGAAGATTAATTAATGTGTAGAATTCCTGAGTATTAGTTGCCATTTAATGATTGGCAGAATGGTAACTTCACACCACTTCATGTGAAATGGTGTAGCCCCTAAATCAAGTGGCTCTTAGTCTCATATATATATATATAGCCTTCCATCAGCCTTTAGAGACACACAAATTATTCATATTCTCTTATACATCATCTTGACAAACTAATTGAAAATCAAGATAGGACTATCATTTATAAGAACTTCATCACCCTATTTTCTTCTGTTCTTCCTCTACAAACATCAATACTAGATGGATTCAACAGGTACGCTTCCGCCTCCATCTATTTTCAAACTTCTTCCATACTTGAGTATTTTGGCATTAATGGAATACGAATGTTCCAACATGATAGTGCCCTCTCTTGATTTTCAATTAACCCAAAAACTCATGCAAATCAACCAAATTCAACTTCCAGCAACAACAAAGAAAACTCAATTCCTTATCCAATGTTTCAGTAATTGTGCAATTGAATCAATAATATGGATACCCTTTTAACCTTAGAGCAGAAGAATTGATCATCAAAGAAACACAAACCCTAATCACTAAATTCTGGGTATTGCTGAATTTTCAAATGATCTTCATAAATTGAATGAGAAACCCAATACTTCCCACAACCCTTTTCTTCCAATAAATATTCAACGCGTTTTCTTTCAATATATATAAAGCAGAACTATAATATAATTGCAAAAATAATACCAGTAGGATTGCCGGCAGAGGGCTCAATCAAAAGAAACGGCACGCACCAAGAAAGGCTACAAAAGTTGGCACGCACACCCTACTCCCTCTAATGCAGTGAACAGGGAGGAGAGAATGAAATGAGTTAATGGAATACGAATGTTCCAACATGATAGTGCCCTCTCTTGATCTTCAATTACTTTGTGAAGATGATGTATAAGAGAATATGAATATTTTTGTGTGTCTCTAAACGCTGATGGAAGGCCATATATATATATGAGACTAAGAGCCGCTTCATTTAGGGACTACACCCTTTCACATGGAATGGTGTGAAGTTACCATTCTTCCCATCATTATATGACAACTTACACATTAGGAATTCTACACATTAATTAATTTTCTACACTTATATTACCTCCATTTCTCTGAAAGAGTAATAGGACAGAAATAACTAACCTTGGAAGCAATCATCAAAAAAACTAACTGTTGTTGGAAATTGGAACCAACATGTTTGTTTCATAAACGTGGGTCAGAATCAGAATCTCATCGGAATCACAAGACTCTTCAATGTATAGAAATAAAGGAAGAATGCTTTTGGGCGAAAAAAAGAGGAAGTAAATGAAAGCAGAAACACCCAACTAAATTATAGAATGGAATAAAAAATCTCGGACCTCAATGAGTTGACACCTGGATCCTAACTCTCGAATAGCATTTGTACCATCATAAGACATCCAAACTGGTATAATATGCTTTCTGAGTCCTGTCATTTGGGCTCTTATTAATCAAAGCATGCTTGATTTAAACGTCAAAAACTCACTCAATGCAACCGGGAACAAATCACAGCATTTGGATATGAGTTGAGAAAAAGGGTGGTTTTAAATAAGCCAGATTGGGGCATTTAATCAAACAGATGATGGGCAGTGGCATAAATTCACTTGTACCCCTCTAAATACTTTGATTCTTCTCCCAACTAAAGCAATAAACTCATGCAATCATTCCAACCAATAAACAGAAGAACAGAAGAATTGGTTCAAGTGATCGGGTAAAATTTCAAATAAACGCAAAAAAAATATAAAACTGCCATGAAGGCACCTGCCCTAGCACAAAAAGAAAGTTGAAAATTACCTGATTTACGGATTTAGGCTAAAGAAGAAAAGGAAAATGCCCAAATATGTTTCCTATAAAGCCTCCGTAAGGCAAGGCGGACTGCAAATGCACCTAATAAAGGAGGAAACTGGTTTTAGTGTTTGTCAACGACTCTGGCAGTCGACTTAGTTAAAGGGTTGAGCTAAAAAACCTAAAACGCCCTGCGTGGGCAAAAGGCCTTGTTTGATATGACTTAATTTAAGGTGCTTATGACTTATGACTTTTCATAAGTCATTTTTTGATCGTTTGATTTTATTTTTGTCAAAATAAGTCATAAGTCATGTACAAGTCAATTAAAGCACAATCCCCTTATAAGTCATAAGCATTTAGTCAAGTGTTTAAGCCAAGTGATTAAGCCAAAAACACGTATGAACAGTAAAAATAATAATAATAATAATAATAATAATAATAATAATATAATAATAATAATAATAAAATAATAAATTAAAAAAATAATAAAAAATAAAAAATAATAATTAAATAATTAAATAATAATAATAAATAATAATAATTATTAAAAAATAATAATGATGATAATAATAATAAAATAATAAAACAATAAAAATAATAAATTAATATTAAAATAATAAAATAATAATAATAATAAAAAAATAATAATAATAAAATAATAATAATAATAATAATAATATAATAATATAATAATAATAATAATAAAATAATAATAATATAATAATATAATAATAATAAAAATAATAAAAATAATAAAAATAATAATAAATTAAAAAATAATAATAAATTTAAAAAAATAATAATAAAATAATAATAATAATAATAATTAAAAAAATAATAATAAATAATAATAATAATGATAATAATAATAAAATAATAAAATAATAAAAATAATAAAATAATAAAAATAAAATAATAATAATAATAATAATGATAAAAAATAAAATAATAATAATAATATTAATAATAATAATAAAATAATAATAATAATAAAATAATAATAAAATAATAATAATAATAATTATTATTATTATTATTATTATTATTATTATTATTATTTTTATTATTATTAATAATAATAATTATTATTATTATTATTTTATTATTATTATTATTATTATTTAAATATTATTATTTTATAATTATTATTATTATTATTATTATTATTATTATTATTATTATTATTATTATTATTATTATTATTATTATTTTAGTCTTTATAATTTCATTCAGCACTTTTTCAGCTTATTAATCAAACAGTCATACTTACTTATGACAGCTCATCAGCACTTCAAAAAAATTAAATCAAACAGCATCATTCAACAGCTCATCAGTCATAAGTCATCAGTCATAAGTTATTAGTCATAAGTAATAAGTCATCAGCACATATCAATAAGCTAAATCAAACGGGCTCAAAATACCCCAGAATTTCTGCTTTTGCCTGTGAGAGAATAGGGCATCAGAACGGTCAATTTTTCAAAGGGATCGATCACCGATAGCCAGGTTTCATCTGGAATTCTGGATGTGGGCTTATGGTTATGGAGCCATTACAATCGTGACATCTGGTCATAGGAAATACTCCCTGGTAGTAAATAAGTTTGGACCCGAAACCCTGCAGCACACAGAAACCTCTTTATTGGTTCCTCATAGTTTGATTCAGCATTTGTTTTTAATAAACTACCGAGTAACCCGTCGAGTTCGATCGGTATATTAAGACTTATTATTACTTATTGTTATAATTAATAATCTGTAATTTGATTTAAATAAACGAAAACAATATGTTAAGTTTATATCCAACAATAAAAAAGTGAGACGATAATTTTGGGACAGAGGGAGCATCCTGTACACACAGAAAATTACATTACTACATTCAGACTAACTCCATTTAGCATATACTCCCTCCGTCCCACCCAAAAGGGCAGTTTGTGTCTTGCACGGGAATTAAGAAAAGTGATGTAAGAAAGAGAAAAAGTGTATATGGAATAAATGTTGTGAGTGAAAGGTGGTGTAGGAAAGAGAATGTGGAATAGGGAATATGTGACGACCCCAACCCTAGGCACTCATTTTTAATATTTAATTATATGCTTTTAATATTCATGCTAGCTTTATGTGTTCAATTATGTCTTTAAAATTCTAAATTAAGATAAATTGGGTGAAAAGTAAATTTAGGATCTTATAAGAATTTATTGGACATTAAATAAAGAACTAGGGGAAATAATAATAAATGGAAATATGATAAATAGTGTAGGGAGGTTAAATGAGTAGGATGAATTAATGGGATAAGGATGTAATTTAATTTAAATGGGTAGGGTGAAAGCCTTGATTTAATTTCCATGGGGGGGCCAAAGTTAGTAACATTCCCTCCTCTTGCCAAGTGTCCTCCCCCCATCACCTCTCTTACTCCCTTCCCCTCCTTCTCCTTCATTCATCCTAATTGATACTAGAGAAAGCCTTAGAGAACTCCCATGGAAGCTCCAAGCACCAAACCTTGAAGCCAAGCATTTCTTCACCAAATTCAAGTCCAAGAGCACCATTGAAGTTGGATCACCTAGAGGAAGTCATCTAGCTAGAAAGATCAACATTTCCTTATAAAATCCAAAGGTGAGTTGTTATGATTCCTTTCCTCTAATTGTTCATAAGTTCTTTGAAGGTTGTTCTTGTTCTTGAAATGATGATTCCTTGCTTGGAAACCCAAATGGGAGTTGAATGATTTGGAAAACTAAATTTGTTGAAGCTAGGGTTAAGGAAGATCATTTAAAAGGTTGAAATGGGTAGAAATGGTAGTAGTAAATAATCTAGGGTTAATTTATTTTGGAGTTTACATGTTTGTTTAGGACTTGACAAGATTTATGTGTCATTTGGTGTTCTTGAACTAAGCCTTGGTAGAGGAAGGAAGAACTAGGGTTAAAGGGGTTAAAAATCGACTTTGGGGCAGCGGGAGCTTGGGCGGTCGCCCGAGGGCTGAGAGGCCGCCCATGCTTGCGGGAGTTATTGGTGCCTTGGAAAGCCACTTGGGCGGTCGCCCAGTGGTTAAGGGCGGTCGCCCAAAGGGCGAAACTTCAATTTCCTAGGAGGTCCACTTGGGCGGTCGCCCGAGTGTAGAGCGGTCGCCCAAGACCACTGAACCGAGTTTTTCTTAATTTAAACAAGGATCGTTTGGCAAGTTGTTTGGCCACTTAAAAGGGTGACTCCCACTTAGTAATTGAACTTGAACCTTCATTTAGGTCTTGTATCCTTGTATATGGAAATTGTAGGGTAGGTTTATGATCCCTCATTTCCTTACTTGATGTTATATATATTGTTGTTGATATTGTTTAGTGTATTCATAAATTGTTACACTTTGATATTGTTGGGCATGAGTATATATTACCATGTGGCTATTGTTTATCCCTTTTTGTGGATTTTATTCAAGTATCTATTATGTGCTTGATATGTGTGAGTCGGCGACGTTGGGGTATAACGAGAATACGATCAATTATGGAAGTGTGACCTAATGTGATCGGATTATGTTATATCTGTGACCGTCCCCTCCTGTGGCCACAGGTTGGGGTTATAGCATCTGTATTGAGCCAAAAGCCTTACAGAGTTGCTACTGTCTTATTTGGTTCCCTGAAAAACGGGTCTTTTAAGACGTGAGTATTGCTTAAGCAGCTCACTGTAAATTGGAGTATTATTATACCCAATGTTGTACGACTACTGTTCAGACGGGAAAAGGTAAACCAAGGTAATGGAATGTGTTTATAGCTTTCCCAATGTGTTATGTGTGACTTGTTATATGTTGCATTTATTTGGCATATTGCTGCATCCATAATAGCTTCTTTGAGATTTATTCTCACCCCTCTCCCTTCTTGTTTTAGATCCGAGACAGAGGACCGCCCAAGTAAGGACGGAAAGGAGTTTGGGTTTGTGAGCATTTTGGGATATTGTCGGGGTACGTTAGGTTGGCGTAGAAATTATTTTGTCATAATTCCTTTTGGGCGTTTGTAATTATAAACTTTATCTTTCTACGTTAAAAACCAATATCTTTTGTAACTAAACAGTTGATCGTTTTCGAAGTTAGTTATCTCCTCCTCCAATGTGGAGTTGAGTGGAGTTCTTTTAAAATGTTATATTATCAATGTTTATGTTTGAAAGTCAAAGTAAAGTTTTAAAAGTTTAGTGTTTTCGGGTTAGTTTGAGGACGCTCCAACTCGGGACACGTGTAGGTTCCGGGTCGGGGTCTTCACAGTTGGTATCAGAGCTCGGTTAGAATTCTCGGGTAGAGTCTAGCTGAGTGAGAGTGTGTGATAACTGACGTCGAGTGTTTAATGCAGGAGTTTGTTGTTATGGCGGGAAATGATGGTGATCAGAATCTGGGTTTGGGTGGTGTTGGTAATCCGAATGCCGAGATGATGGATATGTTCCGAGGGTTTCTTCAGCATATGGCAACTCAGAATTTGAATCAGGGTAGGCAACAGCAAGAAGGCAGACAAGGGCAACATGGGTTGGAGAAGTTCGTGAAGATGTCTCCTCCTAGCTTCAACGGAGATCCGGATCCGGTGAAGGCTGAGAGGTGGCTTGAGGCTATGAATAAGATTTTCGCAGCTATGGAGAGTTCGGATGCTGAGAAGGTGAGATGTGTCGTTTTCAAGTTGGAGGGACCAGCGGAGCACTGGTGGCAGGTAGTGAAGGATGGTTGGGACCGGGATTTGACACCGCAGACTTGGGAGAACTTCACCCGCAAGTTCCGGGATCACTTCGTGCCAATGGTTACTAGAGATAAGAAGGAAGGCGAGTTTCGAGCTGGAGCAAGGGACCATGACGATAGCGCGGTATTCAGCAAAGTTCACGAAATTGGCCCGATATTGTCCTCATTTGGTGCCGAGATGAGAAGAGGCGAGTCTACCGGTTTGTGAAAGGTTTAAGGGTTGAGTTCGGAAGCGGTTGTTGACGCATGCTTCGCCAACTTCCAAGCGGCGGTGAATATGGCGTATCGGATTGAGAATGACATAGAGGAGCATCGTGGTAGAAATGAAGGTGGAAACAGAAATAGGTTCCAAGGTCAAGGTTCGGGACGAGAATAGGGTGCAGCCGAGGACATTTACTCCGGGAGCGAATCGAGGAGGTCATGTGGCGGCTCCGGCAAATCGTGCGACTTTCGGTCAGTTTGGGGCAACATGTGGGTTTTGCAAGAAACTAGGGCATTCGGAGGACAAGTGTTGGAGCAAACAAGGAAAGTGTTTGGAGTGTGGGTCGGCAGGCCATTTTAGGAGGAATTGCCCCAAGTTACAGAATAAGCAAGCTTCGGGTACCGGATTTGGAGGACAAGGTAGTGGTGTGAAGAGAGATGTTGATGGGAAACCTAAGGATAGAGTCCAAGGTCGTGTGTTTGCTTTGGGTCGAGGAGAGGTCGATCCTAATGCCGTCATTAGAGGTATAGTTCCTGTCTCAGGAGTTAAGGCCCGCATTCTTATAGATCCCGGGTCTTCCCATTCATTTGTGGCATCGCATTTTGCATTCTCATTACATATCTTGCCTGAATCTATGCCTTATGTGTTGGAGGTCTCTACTCCTATGGGAGAGAGCCTTGAATCTTCTTTGATATATCGTGGTTGTGATGTGACTATATGTGGGCATGTATTGCCGGTGGATTTGGTCGAGTTACCAATCCGTGATTTTGATGTGATCCTTGGGATGGATTGGTTGAGTCAGTGTCATGCTATGGTAGACTGTCGTAGAAAGCGAGTCTCATTTGCTATGCCCGATATGCCTACTTTTGTATTTGATGCGGATAGATCTATGTTCGGTTTACATGTTATCTCTGCTTTAAAGGCTAGGAAGATGCTATCTAAGGGGTGTACGGGTTACTTGGCTTATGTGGTAGATTCCAATAAGAAGTCTCCCGAGTTAGCTCATGTTCCGGTTGTTAATGAATTTAGTGATGTGTTTTCTAGCGAGTACTCTATGCCTCCAGGATCGTGAGATAGAGTTTTGTATTGACTTAGTGCCGTACCGCACCTATCTCTAAAGCACCCTATAGAATGGCTCCGCCGAGTTAAAAGAGTTGAAGGTCCAATTGCAAGAATTGTTAGACCGAGGTTTTATTCGTCCTAGTGTGTCTCAGTGGGGAGCACCGGTCTTGTTTGTTAGGAAGAAGGATGGTACCTTACGATTGTGTATTGACTATCGTTTGTTGAACCAAGCCACCATTAAGAATAAGTATCCTCTTCCGCATATAGATGATTTGTTTGACCAACTCCAAGGTTCCGTTATCTACTCAAAGCTTGATTTGAGAAGCGGATACCATCGATTGAAGATTAGGCCGGATGATGTTGCTAAGACTGGCTTTTCGAACTAGATATGGTCATTATGAGTTTGTTGTGATGCCGTTTGGGTTAACTAATGCTCCAGTAGTGTTTATGGATATGATGAACCGTGTCTTCAAGCCTTATCTTGATAGTTTTGTGGTGGTCTTTATTGATGATATTCTTGTGTATTCTAAGTCCGGGAAGAGCATGAGAACCATTTGAGGATTGTCTTGTCCGTTCTTCGTGAGAAGCCAGGTTGTATGCTAAGTTCGGTAAGTGCGAGTTTTGGCTTGAGCGATTTCTTTCTTGGGGCATGTTGTGTCGAGTTCGGGAATTTCCGTTGATCCTTCAAAGATTGAGGCCGTGGTTAATTGGAAGCAACCTTCGACGGTGACCGAGGTCCGTAGTTTTCTTGGTTTGGCGGGGTATTATCGGAGGTTCATTGAGGGTTTTCTCGGATTGCGACTCCGTTGACTAGGTTGACTCGGAAAGATGTATCGTTTGTATGGGATTCCAAGTGTGAAGCAAGCTTTGATGAATTGAAGAAGAGATTGACAACGGCTCCTATTCTTACCCTTCCGGATGGTTGTGAGAATTTTGTGATCTATAGTGATGCCTCGAAGGCGGGTTTGGGATGTGTGTTGATGCAAAATGGAAAGGTTATTGCGTATGCCTCTAGGAAGTTATCACCGGCGGAACAGAATTATCCTACTCATGATATGGAATTGGCGGCGATTGTATTTGCGTTGCATAAGTGGAAGCATTATCTTTATGGGGCGAAATTCGAGATTTTCACCGATCATAAGAGTTTGAAGTACTTATTCACCCAAAAGGAGTTGAACAACCGACAAAGGAGATGGCTTGAGTTTTTGAAAGATTTCGATTGTATAATTTCTTATCATCCGGGGAAGGCCAATGTGGTGGCCGATGCGATTAGCCGAAAGGCGTATATGACAGCTTTGAGTTCTCGGGAATTGAAGAGTGAAGTAATTATTGCGAATGTTAGAGTCGTTCCGACTTTGTATGGGGATTTGAAGGAAGCTCAACAAGGTGATCCGGAGTTGAAGAAGATTTTAGATCAAGTGCAAGATGGGAAAACCGGGGAGTTTGCTTTGAATAGAGATGGGATTTTAACTTTCCAAGGGAGAATTTGCGTTCCGTCATCGCCGAAAATCAAGAAGCGTGTTTTAGAGGATGGCCATAAGTCCAAGTTTGCGATTCATCCGGGGAGTACCAAAATGTATCAAGACTTGAAGCGTGGGTATTGGTGGAATGGTATGAAGAGGGAAATAGCGGATTATGTTTCTAAGTGTTTGACTTGTCAACAAATCAAGGCCGAGCATCAGAGACCGGCGGGACTACTTCAACCATTGGATATTCCGGAGTGGAAATGGGAAGGGACCTCGATGGATTTTGTTTCGGGTTTACCTCTTACCGCGAAGAAGATGGATGCTATTTGGGTTATTGTGGATAGATTGACAAAGTCGGCTCATTTTCTTCCGGTGTCAACTAAGTTTTCGTTAGAGAAGTTAGCTCAGTTGTATTTGAATGAGATTGTGAGACTTCACGGGGTTCCGGTTAGTATTGTGTCTGACAGAGATCCGAGGTTTACATCTAGATTTTGGAGAGCATTGCATGAAGCATTGGGTTCTAAGTTGTGTTTTAGTACCGCGTTTCATCCTCAAACCGACGGTCAGTCCGAGAGAACTATTCAGATACTTGAGGATATGTTACGAGCTTGTGTGATGGATTTCCAATTATCTTGGGAGGATCATCTACCGTTAGTTGAGTTTGCTTACAACAACAGTTATCAGTCTAGTATTGAAATGGCTCCGTATGAGGCGTTGTATGGTAGGAAGTGTCGATCTCCGATGTGTTGGGACGAGGTTGGTGAAGCTAGACTTTGGGGTCCGGATTTGGTTAGAGATTCTACGGAGAAGATCAAGGTGATTCGGGATAGATTGAAGACGGCTCAGAGTAGACAGAAAAGCTACGCCGACAATAGAAGACGGGATTTATCTTTTCGGGTTGGTGACTTTGTGTTCTTGAAGGTCTCTCCGAGGACGGGGATTAAAAGGTTCGGTAATAAGGGTAAGTTGGCTCCGAGGTTTGTAGGACCGTTTGAGATTCTAGAGAAGATAGGGGAATTGGCTTACCGGTTAGCGTTACCTCCGTCTTTTTCTTTACTCCATGATGTCTTCCATGTTTCGATGCTAAGGAAGTATTGTCATGATCCCTCCCATGTTTTGAGTTCTCCCCCCGATGATGTCCAAGCGGACATGTCTTATGTTGAAGAGCCATTAAGAGTCTTAAAATTTCAAGTTAAGGAGTTGAGAACTAAGAGTATCCCGATAGTAAAAGTCCTTTGGAAGAACCATACCGTCGAGGAAGCAACGTGGGAGCTAGAGTCGGAGATGAGGGCGAAATACCCTTGGTTGTTTGAGAACTCAAGTAAGTCCTTTTAAAATTCGGGTCGAATTTTCTTTAAGGGGGAGTGAGTGTGACGACCCCAACCCTAGGCACTCATTTTTAATATTTAATTATATGCTTTTAATATTCATGCTAGCTTTATGTGTTCAATTATGTCTTTAAAATTCTAAATTAAGATAAATTGGGTGAAAAGTAAATTTAGGATCTTATAAGAATTTATTGGACATTAAATAAAGAACTAGGGGAAATAATAATAAATGGAAATATGATAAATAGTGTAGGGAGGTTAAATGAGTAGGATGAATTAATGGGATAAGGATGTAATTTAATTTAAATGGGTAGGGTGAAAGCCTTGATTTAATTTCCATGGGGGGCCAAAGTTAGTAACATTCCCTCCTCTTGCCAAGTGTCCTCCCCCATCACCTCTCTTACTCCCTTCCCCTCCTTCTCCTTCATTCATCCTAATTGATACTAGAGAAAGCCTTAGAGAACTCCCATGGAAGCTCCAAGCACCAAACCTTGAAGCCAAGCATTTCTTCACCAAATTCAAGTCCAAGAGCACCATTGAAGTTGGATCACCTAGAGGAAGTCATCTAGCTAGAAAGATCAACATTTCCTTATAAAATCCAAAGGTGAGTTGTTATGATTCCTTTCCTCTAATTGTTCATAAGTTCTTTGAAGGTTGTTCTTGTTCTTGAAATGATGATTCCTTGCTTGGAAACCCAAATGGGAGTTGAATGATTTGGAAAACTAAATTTGTTGAAGCTAGGGTTAAGGAAGATCATTTAAAAGGTTGAAATGGGTAGAAATGGTAGTAGTAAATAATCTAGGGTTAATTTATTTTGGAGTTTACATGTTTGTTTGGGACTTGACAAGATTTATGTGTCATTTGGTGTTCTTGAACTAAGCCTTGGTAGAGGGAAGGAAGAACTAGGGTTAAAGGGGTTAAAAATCTGACTTTGGGCTGGCAGGAGCTTGGGCGGTCGCCCAAGGGGGGCTGAGCGGCCGCCCATGCTGGCAGGAGTTATTGGTGCCTTGGAAAGCCACTTGGGCGGTCGCCCAAGTGGTTAAGGGCGGTCGCCCAAAGGGGCAGAAACTTCAATTTCCTAGGAGGTCCACTTGGGCGGTCGCCCAAGTGTAAGCGCGGTCGCCCAAGACCCTGAACCGAGTTTTCTTAATTTAAACAAGGATCGTTTGGCAAGTTGTTTGGCCACTTAAAAAGGGTGACTCCCACTTAGTAATTGAACTTGAACCTTCATTTAGGTCTTGTATCCTTGTATATGGAAATTGTAGGGTAGGTTTATGATCCCTCATTTCCTTACTTGATGTTATATATATTGTTGTTGATATTGTTTAGTGTATTCATAAATTGTTACACTTTGATATTGTTGGGCATGAGTATATATTACCATGTGGCTATTGTTTATCCCTTTTTGTGGATTTTATTCAAGTATCTATTATGTGCTTGATATGTGTGAGTCAGCTGACGTTGGGGGTATAACAGAATACGATCAATTATGGAAGTGTGACCTAATGTGATCGGATTATGTTATATCTGTGACCGTCCCCTCCTGTGGCCACAGGTTGGGGTTATAGCATCTGTATTGAGCCAAAAGCCTTACAGAGTTGCTCTTGTCTTATTTGGTTCCCTGAAAAACGGGTCTTTTAAGACGTGAGTATTGCTTAAGCAGCTCACTGTAAATTGGAGTATTATTATACCCAATGTTGTACGACTACTGTTCAGACGGGAAAAGGTAAACCAAGGTAATGGAATGTGTTTATAGCTTTCCCAATGTGTTATGTGTGACTTGTTATATGTTGCATTTATTTGGCATATTCTTTGCATCCATAATAGCTTGCCGAGATTTATTCTCACCCCTCTCCCTTTACTGTTTTAGATCCCGAGACAGGAGGACCGCCCAAGTAAGGACGGAAAGGAGTTTGGCTGTGAGCATTTTGGGATATTGTCGGGGTACGTTAGGTTGGCGTAGAAATTATTTTGTCATAATTCCTTTTGGGCGTTTGTAATTATAAACTTTATCTTTCTACGTTAAAAACCAATATCTTTTGTAACTAAACAGTTGATCGTTTTCGAAGTTAGTTATCTCCTCCTCCAATGTGGAGTTGAGTGGAGTTCTTTTAAAATGTTATATTATCAATGTTTATGTTTGAAAGTCAAAGTAAAGTTTTAAAAGTTTAGTATTTTCGGGTTAGTTTGAGGACGCTCCAACTCGGGACACGTGTAGGTTCCGGGTCGGGGTCCTCACAGAATAGTTAGTGAATACTCCCTCCGTCCCAGGTGAGTGTGGACTTATTTCCTTTTTCGTCCGTCTCAGATGAGTGTGGACTACCCAAAATGGTAAAGAATCTTTACTATTCCACCCACTCATTCTCTCTCCTACTTTACTTTTACACTCACAACACCAATCAACTTACTATTTCTTCCACTCATTCTCTCTCCTATTTAATTTTTCATACTCACAAACACTTCATTCTACTATTTATCTCTCTTACTTTTTCTTAATTTGTGTGCCCAAATATTTGGTCCACACTCACCTGGGACGGAGGGTAGGGGTGTTCACGGTCCGGATTGATCCGAATTTTATCAAAATTTCAAAAAAATAGGACCAGACCAATTGTTCGGTTCTGCCTAAATTCAGGACCAGGACCAGACCATTACATTACAGGACCAGTCACTTTGGTCCGGTTCCAATGGTTCGGTCCATGTCCGGTTCCATCGGTTCCACAAGTTACACTACTATATATTTTTCTAAAGATAAAACATGCAACAACTATTTTTTTCACGAAACCAAAATATAGGACGATTACATAAACAAAGTTCAAATAAAAATATTTAGACATACAACAACTTAACTGAAATAGAGGAACAAAGTTCAAATAAAAAATATAGTACGATTACATTACATGAAATCAAAGAGATGCAAGTGCACTAATTTACTAATTTACTAAAACATGACAGTTGATGTTGTTCCGTCTCCAGTAGCATCATCTTGAGCAACAGCTGTTCTTGCAATCATAATTGCAGTTGGGTTTTGAATTTGCTGTAATCATAAAAAACAATCCTATTATATGACTTCACAAGAATTAGGAAAAATATTGCAACAATAACACGAACAGATATTTTGAAATAGTCTGCAGCAAACAAATAATACGAGTCTTTCTTTGTGGCATTCCTCCTAGCTGCTATCTAATGATTTTCATTCTTCTAGGCATTCTGGCCACATAAAGAGATATATTATACATAATATATAGATAATCGGTCCGATTCGGGTTCGATCCAGGACCATATATATTTTTTCAAAAACCAGGACCAATCCAAATAATCGGTTCCATATAAATTTGGGACCAGAACCAAATTAATTCTATTGGATTGGTCCGGTTTTCATTGGTCTGGTCCGGTTCTATCGGTCCGGTCCAGTCTGTCGATTTTTTTGTTCAGCCCTAACGGAGGGAGTATTTATTGTGAGATATGACAAGTGGGTCCCACAAATAAAGAAGTAATAAAAAACTTTCCATTTTTGGGTTGTGCCCTTTAAAATGGGAAGCTCAAAAAGGAAATTTATGCCCTTTCGAGCGGGACAGAGGGAGTATGTGTTGGGATGGCCAAACATATTTTGGTCACATAAATTTATTTTTATTATAAATAAAAATGTGTGTACACTTGATCATCAATTTTTTAAGAGATGGAGAAGATATAATTTACACAAACTTGCGTAATGATTTGAGCTTATAAAATTTACACAAACTTGCTCACAAAATTATCTTTGACAAACAGTAGTTCGGTAGGCTATTTTGTCTGTCAACTATATAGTCATTAATTAAATGAATCAAATATTAATCAATTTACAGTAGGATAACAATTCAATTATCAAATTATTCTTAGTCAAGAGCATATTTGAAATGAATGTCCAAAAAGTTTTGAAATTTGCTCTTGATCAAGAGCAAATTTGAATTTTTTTTTTGACATCCATTATGGGACGGAGGGAGTATTTTCCATTATTGTATGCATAAATTTTATTTGCCAGGAGAGCGTAACATTGTTTAGCAAATCAAGTACGCATTCAAATGCATAAACATAATGTATAATGAGTTCTCAAGTTATAGATTAACAATGAGAAGTTTCATCTATTCTTTGGTAAAACAATTTTGAGATCAAATTTTATGATTTTATAAATCCACTAAAAAATAAAAATGTTAAATAGGATCATGAATTTAGTTGTCCATGCTGATCGTGATGACCTTAGAAAGGGTGAGTTTCATCTTCTTCATGATAAAATCAATTTCATTTCCGTCTACCTTGATTCAAATTCAATTGTTGTTTTGGGAGAATTTTTGCTAATTAGTGATGATAGTTTCAGTTAGCCGATCAACAGATTCGAAAGCAATCACATAAATTTTCTTTTTGCAACTGAAGGAGTATTTCAGAATATGTTTTCCTTATTTTGCCCAATAGTACTTAAGTTTCTTAATAATATTCACTTCTTCTTCAGGAGGCCATGAAATCAGCAAAAGCACTGGATATGCTGGTGAAAGAATTGCCTGCGGTAGGCCATAACATTCCCTTTATTTACTCCGAAACTTCTAGTGCTTGAATAACACAAAAGCCTAATGATGTATATAGCTAAAATAGCTTACATCATGGTAAAAAAAACCGTCTAAATAGGATACAAATCCTAATAAATTATCATAGAAGAAGGTACATAGATCTCTTGAAGCATTATGAGTTTGATGAAGTATATATAAAAATGGCTATACGAAAATAAGTAATACTCCCTCTGTCCCAAAATGAATGTTAAAAAGAATACTAACTTTTGTCAAAACACAAAAACCTAATGTTGTATATAGCTAAAATAGCTTACATCAAAGTAAAAAACTGTCTAAAACTTAAACAAAAAATAAGTAAACGAAAAAAGAAAAAAAGAAAAGGTCAAATTTTGT
This sequence comes from Adenophora triphylla var. japonica, assembly GCA_022495995.1. NCBI lineage: Eukaryota > Viridiplantae > Streptophyta > Magnoliopsida > Asterales > Campanulaceae > Adenophora > Adenophora triphylla. The sequence goes on from JAFEMH010007296.1 coordinate 64,878, forward strand.
GACTTGCCTCTGCATCTCTATTCATGTCTTTCGTGACATTTTCTGTATAAAGGGTGAAACTAAACTCTCAATGTAATTATTAGCATCAAGTTTATCAACATAGCCTTGAGAGGGATGAATATATGGATTCTTGAATGATTTACTTTGGAGATCAAACAACAAAATGCGGTGGTTGAATTCCAATAAACTAAAATTTTTTCCATTTCAAGGAGCAGACATCTGCAGTACAGCATCATGGAGATGTCAATTTTCCACAAAATTCAAAGAATACTTCTATTCTTCTCAAGTCAACATAGTTTTAGAAATTATAAGAAGTGAAATATATACCCAACCATCTCATAGCTACACACTAAAGACGGTATGTCACCATGAAAAATTCATAACATAATCCTAGAAATAAATAAGTCATCTAAATTCTATTAGATAGATACAAAAATAAAAAATGTCTTTATTTTATCTGCTTCTCCAATGCACATCATGAAGACGGGTATGTCACCATGTCCAACATTGTTGAAAGAACCTTCTCCGCAACTAACCCTTTACTCAAGCATGCTCATGTCATGGAATTTGGTCTCATTTGGTATTTTATCAATCTTTTTCACAACTGCAACCAAATCAAAAAGAAAAACAAAATGAGCATTGAACATAAACATCTATTTGGTGCCCAGATTCTTTTTAAAAATTGTAAAAACATAACTTTCCGCCATCTAGATTCTTTTTAATCAACAGACTTAAAAATCTTAAATTAACTCATCATCAGTAGCACAATAAAACTGGTAGTTTCAGGAAAACAAACATCAAAAATAATAAATTAAAGAAGTAGAAAAACATATATAATGAGTGGAAGATTTTACAAAGCTACCTTAGTTTCATAATCCTTACTGTGACATATTGTACTTACTTAAGACTATTAAATTTTTCATTAAGACTTGTTCATTACTCTAATTGATAAAAAAAAATATTGTGCCAAGTGAAGTGGAATAGACCAAAATAATTAATTTAGTGCCAAGTGAAGTGGATTATTTGCAATTACAGTAAAACTGTAACTCTTGGGAAATGAGAGAGAGATTGTCTTACCTTTGTAGCGTAGCAGCAAGTCTTTCACAGTAGAAATTCTGAATCCAATACTTGACATTAACTACATCAGTAGAAGTTACAAATAGTCAAGTTAACTACATAAATATAATCAATTACAAACTCCGTTTTGAAATCACATGATTAACTTATTAATATTTATATATTAAAATTACCTCACAATTTGTGAAAAAAACTAGTTGTGGTATCATGCGTCTGACCATCTTTTCACAAATGAGAACTTTGAGACCTTTTTTACTGGTGACTCTTGATATTGCCACATACAACTGATCGTGGCTAAATACAGGTCGGGGAAGGTAGAGCCCAACGTGTGAAAGTGATTGCCCCTGACTCTTATTTATAGTCATAGCAAAGTAAACGACCAAAGGGAATTGTCTCCGTTGAAAATTCGCAGGAAATTTTGTCAAATCTGATGAGCTCAAATTATCAGGATCTATTCACTATGTTTGAATTGAAACTTATCTCTACAACATTAGCCTAAAATTTTGGGACTTTTTCAAATTAACCTTGTTTTATTTGTTTGACTTTTTAAAGGACTAAGCTACAAAATGAATCTTTTTTAAAGGACTAAGCTTAAAATTTATTTTAATGTATAATTATTAATTAATTAAACTTATTGGATTTATTATGAATCAAATTACCAGGATCTATTGACCAATGGGAGAATTACATAATGCCATGTCATAATAGTGACATGGCTTAATGTGAGTCTCATATTGATCTTTATCAATGACGCAAACTCTGATTTTGAACCTAAAAAGCAGAAATAATGCCCAATTAGTATACAAAAAATGAGACATTGTATATATTCTTGAGATGTATCCATATAAACATTAATCAACTTCCTCCATTACCTCTGAATAACGCTGCTATAAGATGTTTTGCATTTAGAGCAGATCTTTGAGTTCCTATCGAATCCTTTAGCACACTCCGTGTTGCTATACCCATCATAGTACCATTTTGCATGTGAATCCACATCGAATATGGTTGTCAACACGGTATATACACCAACCTAATAAAAAAGAATAATTATAGTAAGAATATTTACATGAATATAATTGACTAAAAGATTAATTCCGAAACTTTATAATATACCTCGTTACATGTGAGCAAATCACTAATTGATTTGAATTCTCTGGTGTTCAACCACATATCACCACCATTGATATGACTACTCTCATTAGTGTTAGTAGTCAAAGAACGATTGTTGAATGAAAAATTGATAATATGCCTGTAAAATAAAAAAGATATATGAAAAATATTTATTCAGGAAAAAATATATGTAACAAATTCATAGATTATTATTATTAGAGTTTAATCTTAACTTACTTGCTATGAAACTCTGCCATTTCAGCAAATGATGGATTTATATGCAATTTGGAGGCATGTTTCATTGTCTGGACACATGTCTTTCCTGTACTAAGTATTTGAACGTATCTAATATGTAACTAAGCTTTAATCAAAAGGTAATAACAATCTAAATAAATATATGATAAAAATACTTTGAAATCTCGACAACATTTCAAACTATAAATTAATTATAATAGGGTGTTCCGTATCTTCACTCTTATTCTCAATAAACGCTTTAAGTTCATCTCCATATGATTCCCACAAAACGCAAGACAACTCTATTCCGCTGTCAAAATAATAGAACGTAATTGTATAATAAATACTAAAGAAATAAGTATTCAAATTATAGTATCTATAAATAAGTATAATCGATGATATTTTTGTAACACATACTCGTTATCAATAAGTTGCACTTCCAGCGTTCTAGCATTCAGTTTCTGCACAACTTTAAAATCTGGTAAAGGTAAAATAACATCCAATGACATCTAGCAAATAACAATGTCATGTTAGTAAATATAATAATTCAATTAAAAGAAAATAAATATAATTCATTTATTATTAAAAGAAAAAAATGATATATGAGGCATAGTTCTCACCCACTATGAACTCTTCATTTAAACACCCAATTGATTGAAAAGGTGTGAACATGAAACTATTATGAAATTTGGACAGACGTATCGGCATCTTCTACCTTAGTCCTCAAACTTATAGTTAGTTTCCATTTCTGATTAATTTTTTCCTTTTTTTTTGAGTTGATTGAATATTTTCTTCAACCTCAAATTTTTTGATATTTAGAACTTTTCCAATTTCAAAATTAATCTTCAAATTAGATGGCAAGCTATTCGGGATGGTAGCCTGAATTTTAGAACCCTAAACAAAATAAAAATAGTATTAAAGATTCAATATTAAGATCAAATTAAATAAATAGAAGCCTGAATAAAAATTATGCAAGATAAGGAAGCAAATAAATAAAAATTATTACCTCTTCATCAACTAATATCATCTCATCTGACGTTTTTTCGTACCGGTTTGTCTGCTCCCATTTACGTAAAATGCGAGCGTTAATGTTACAAAATCTAGCGTTCTTATCAATTGATTTAATACCAATCAATCGACTTGTCGACATAATTTGTGATTTCATTTAAATAAACGAAAACAATATGTTAGGTAAATATAAAAAAAACGAAATGAATGCGCTTTTGTAGCTCAAACTGCACTTACATAAGTTTCACCTTTGCCATTTTTTATTGTCCAGAAAAGATCGTCCAATTTCCAAAATTGTTGGGTTAAAATAATTAAACTTCCAAAATTTTCAATCAAAGAAGGAGGGAGGAAGGAGATAATGAGAGCCAAACAATAATATCTCAAGGTATCAATGTCATGCTATATGCTCCCAAACATAGATTAACTAAAGAGAAGGTTCAGAAATCTCTTGAAAGTAACAATAATAAGAATTGCATTCACCATGAACTTACACACAATTTGATCTTACATTTGAAGGTGCATCATAAGAGTAAACTGAATTTAAACTTGGACATGCATGGGTGTGACATATGAACGGTGTGAAGTCCTAAACTTATATAAGCAAAAAGGGCAACAACAATAATTCTGATGCTCTAAAGTTATTGTAATGTATCCTTTTCTGGACATATATCTGAACTCATGGAGACATGGAGTCATGGACAAAATTTGTGTGTTTTTAAACTTTAAGCATGAACAATAAAGAAGCATAAAAATATAAAGTTTACTAACAATAACATTACTCCATCCTTGAAGAAGAAAAGAAAGAAAAAGTTAAATCTTTGTGATAGTTTGGAGGTTCGATCATAACTCTAGATAAATTATCAAAGTGGCTTGAAAACTTTATATATTCGATGGCCCGTCTTTCTATTCTGGATCTCAACTTAGCTGCCTATCTTAGAAAGGACATACTGCTTCTTATTTTGATTTTTTGAGACTTCGTTACTCTTTTTTAAGCAAACATATTGTATAAGCTTAATTTACTAAGTCAATTTGCTGAAGAACTTATATTGAAGAGGATATATCAAAAAATTCAATATTTCGAAAGCATTACCTTTCAATTAGTCTCTTGAAACAATTTAACCTTGACAATTAACTGAAAATGGCAGAAACCATTACAACCCTTTAAAATGACCTACATCAAACATGTTGTATAAGCTTAATTTACTAAGTCAAACTGCTGAAGAACTTATATTGAAGAGGAGATATCAAAAAATTCAATATTTCGAAAGCATTACCTTTCAATTAGTCTCTTGAAACAATTTAACCTTGGCAATTAACTGAAAATGGCAGAAACCATTACAACCCTTTAAAATGGCCAACTAACAAACATATTTTATAAGCTTAATATTTACCTTATAAACCTTATATTACTATTTAAATTTGGATAATTTACTGTATAAATATTTACCTTATAAACATTAACCTTTTATTAGCCTAAAATTTTGAGATAATTTGATTTTAAAATTCAAAATCTGAAAATATTAACCGAATTCACTATGTTTGAATGAAACTTATCTCTACAACATTAGCCTAAAATTTCGGGACTTTTTCAAATTAACCTTGTTTTATTGGTTTGACTTTTTAAAGGACTAAGCTACAAAATGAATCTTTTTAGAGGACTAAGCTAAAAATTTATTTTAACGTATAATTATTAATTAAATAAACTTATTGGATTTATTATGAATCAAATTATCAGGATCTATTGATCAATGAGAGAATTACATAATGACATGTCATAATAGTGACATGGTGAGGGCTTTTAAATGTTTGTCTTTTAATATATTATATATATGACGGATATTAATTTAACTTGGTATAATATATTTATGCCTGAGACTATAATTACTAAATTTAAAGTATTCGTGACATCCACTTAATAAAATTCCTATTTCGTTCCAATTTTGTGATAAATTCAAACAGAGATGGCATTAGAAAATACTAAACATCAGTCTCAATAACTATTTTTCAGTAGTGTAAATAGTTTATCCGACAAAATTCTAATTTGATTAAGGAAATATTGATAATTTAGATAATGTTTTTTTTAATTGAAATGACCAGAAGGTTATCTATATGAATTCACAAAGTCTCAGGAAAAACCTTTTTCACACTCGATTATTGTAAACGTGTTTTCAAAATGCACGATGACATTTTGGTAGATAAGTGAAACTTTTTTTAAAACGTAATGTCACATTTTTGAAAATAATCGTAACTTATAAAAACTTACCGACACTTTTCGATACTATAACGTGCATCAATACTATAACTCATACTTTTTAACACCAAGACTGACACCATTTATTAGAATAAAGGAAGGTTAGACGAAGTTAATCAAAACATGAAAGAGAAGAATTGTATTGAATGACTCAATTGATTATGATGTTAGAGATACATATTAATAGAATTACAATGAGGAGGTAATCTCCTAGAAGGAGAAGGATTCTAATCTAGGTAATTTCCTAGAAGGAGAAAGATTGAGAAGGATTCTAATTTAATACAAAGATTGTGTTTCCTAATATAATACAAGGATTATGTTTCCTAAACTATTTAACAATATATACTTGAATATAATATTATGATATTATATTCCTAATATGCTCCCGCAAGATGGACGGCCGATAGGAGAGTCCAATCTTGAACATAATTACATGAAGACTTGTTGTTGCCTAAGACTTTGATGTTGCGGAAGATTTGTTGTTGCTGAAGCTACTGCCCAGTTTGCACGTCTTTGCCAATTTGCACACACGGTCGTGCGGCCATTGTTGATTGATTTTTTTTTGAGTAATTTTGTGTCTCGTCGACTACGTCTCAACGACGATTTTATGTCTCGACAAAGAATTAAGTTTGAAGGTTTATTTTACGTCATAACGAAGATAAATTTTGGTTTGGGTTATGAGTTTTACGTCACACGGACGACTTTGGTTTGGGTTTTGAGTTTTACGTCACACGGACGACTTTGGTTTGGGTTATGAGTTTTACGTCACACGGACGACTTTGATTTGGGTTTTTCAAAGGGAGGTTGAGTGAAGAGGAGAATAAAAAAAATACTCAACGTTACATTGAGATAAAAAATTATGAGGGGGAGAAATAATACTCAACGTTACATTGAGATAAGAGAAAAGTTTTAAGAAAAAAGACAAAAAAAAAATTGAAGGGGTTGAATAACAAAAAAGTTTAGGGTTTCGGTCAAAAGGGTTTTTGAGCCGAGGGGATTGAATAACAAAAAAAAATTTGGGATTTCGGTCAAAAGGGTTTTTGAGCCGAGGGGGTTTTGAAGTAGGGGGAATTGGTTTCGGCTAGACCGAGGGTTTTTAATAACAAGAAAATAATATAGGGTTTCGGTCAAAAAGGGTTTTTGAGCCGAGGGGATTGAATAACAAAAAAAATTTGGGTCAAAAAAGGTTTTGAGGGTTGATGGCGGAAGCTAAGGTAGTGAGGGTGTGGGGGCGGCTTAGGGTTTTGCCGCTAGGGTTTCGCGGAGAAGCTCTTCTATGGATCTACGCTCTGATACTATATTAGAATAAATGAGGGTTAGACGAAGTCATTCAAAATATGGAAGAGAAGAATTGTATTGAATGACTCAATTGATTATGATGTTAGAGATACATATTAATAGGATTATAATGAGGAGGTAATCTCCTAGAATGAGAAGGATTCTAATCTAAGTAATTTCCTAGAAGGAGAAAGATTGAGAAGGATTCTAATTTAATACAAAGATTGTGTTTCCTAATCTAATACAGGGATTATGTTTCCTAAACTATTTAACAATATATACTTGAATATAATATTATGATATTATATTCCTAATACCATTTTCAACACTACCTTCGACAATATTTAGCACAATTAGCGATCCTTAACACTAGCAACAACACTATTTAGCACCACAACTGACAATTCTTAACACTACCACTAGTCTATTTTAGCAAATGTTAAAAAATTTCAATTTTGAATATTTATAAGTGTCGGTTTAAATGTTTATAAGTATTATTTTGAATCTGACACTTTATATTATTAGAACCTCATTTTATAATATTAAATCAGACAAATATGAAAATCCTACTTTTTCATCTCTTTTATAAGATCAATTTTATGAAATTTGTGAAAGTCGTAATCTCTTGTAGTACATAAGTTTGGACCTGAAACCCCTCCAGCACACAGGAACCTCTTTAGCAGTTTCCTCATAGTTTGATTCAGCGTTGCTGATATTTGTTTTTAATAAATGACGGATATTAATTTAACTTGGTATAATCCCACATATACCAAATCAAGATATCTATGTACCACTGTAAGTACCCAAATCTGGCTCATGCCTTCCGATTAAGTTTTCCGGCAATTCCCCGGACTTTCCTAAAGTTCAAGAGCAATTCGGGATTTGTTCCGAACCTTCCGAGGGGTGAAGGGATTACTTGGAATTAAAAAACCACGTTTTCCTTTTATATAAAAAAAACCCTTCTAGAAGGCCACCTTGCATGATTCTAGAAAGATGCTGAGTCATAGTGGATAATGCCAAAGTCCCAGAGTTGGCAAAGATGGTGGACCGACAAAGATCAACCACGTAAAGGTTCTCGCAAGCGGTGGCGGGCCACCTCATTAGGGCACGCAAATCCCGTGCATGCGGTTCGGGAGGCTGCCACCTCAACATTCCTCGTCTCCATCCCCATCCCCTTAGGCTGGAGGTCAAACCTAACCAAAGCTCTAAACTCCTCTGCCGTGATATGGTCTCTCCAGGTCACAGGCCTCCCGGTGAACTGTAAGCCAGTGATAGCAGTAAAATCTGCAGGCGTCACTGTAAGCTCCCCCCAGCTAAGGTGAAAGCTGTGGGTGGTGTCCCACCAGAACTCCGAGAGGGCCTGGGTCAAGCCCTTTCTCTTCGAGGTCACATGAATGCCTCTGCCAATAGCCTCAATGAACAAATCAAGGCCAGTAGCCCTCACAAGCTGCTTGGGGTTCACCCCATCCTTCTCAAAGTCGGGCATCCTCTCCCATAACCTCACAGCAATCTCAGAAGGTCCCCTAGATTTGTTCTCCTGTAGGAGAACACAACAAAAATGTGTCAGTCCTTCATCTCATTTCAAAAGCATGCATATATTCAAAAGTGCACATATTTTCAAAAGAAAAGCATTCATAAAAAAATTTCTAGCATCCTTTGCATAGAAAACGTGTCTTTCATCACTTGAAACACGTCGTTGTAAGTACCCAAATCTGGCTCATGCCTTCCGGTTAAACTTTCCGGCAATTTCGATAAGTTTTCCGGTAATTCCCCGGACCTTCCTAGTGTTCCGGAAATATTCCGGAACTGTTCCAAATTAATTAAGGGCTAAAAGGAAGGCTTATTCATTAAGAAACACGTTTTTCTTAATTGGGAGAAAGGTTCTAGAATTTGCCATCTTGCATGATTCTAGAAGTGCTGAGTCATTGTGGATAATGCCGCACGGCTGCATTAGCCAAGGACCTCCAGCCGCACGGCTTCATTCGCTCTTCCCAGACTGCCTATAAATAGAGCCCTCCTCTACCCATTTTAATCATGACATGAACAAAATACAACACCACAATACGAAAAACACTCTCCCAAAGGCTGCTGGAAGTCCAAGAAGGTGAAGAAGAAAGCCAAGAAGCCTCCTCCCTCCTCCTTGAAGATCCAAGATCGATCCTTCCTCCTAGCTCCATCCAAAGAAGAAGAGGAAACCATTGGTAACCTCTCACTCCCTAACCTTGCATCCTAATTGCTCTATATGAATTAAATTGCTCATTGCATTCATATATTGTTATTATCTTTGCTTGGGACTTGGTAGTTTAAAGATCATATCTTTATCATCCCCCTTCCCCTTTGCATGCATTAGGCATCCCTTGCCATTAAAAATGTAATCTTTATATATATAAAGGTGCATCCTTTGCACCTAAAAACCCCATTTTTACATAAAAATGTCCTCCTAATGCATCCTTTGCATATAAAGATCAAGTCTTTATCATAAAAATGCATCCTTTGCACATAAAATCCTTTTTCATGCATCCTTTGCATTAAATATCATATCTTTATCCTAAATTAGCATCCTATGCTTTTCAAAATGCAATCTTTATGCATCCCTTACATATTGAATCCCAATTTCTTCATAAAAATGCATCCTTTGCATAAAAATCATGTCTTTACATTAAAAAAGCATCCTTTGCAATAAAGATCACTTCTTTAAATCAAAAATCATCCTTTGCAACCCAAAAATGTCATCTTTTCACTAAAAATGTCATTTTTATATTAAATCATGCATTTCCCCCCATTAGCAACCTTGAAACGGACCGGTGTAAAGATCCTATCTTTACATCATTTCTTCCATAAAGGTTTCATGATCTCTTTAGAAAGGGACAACCTTGAACCCTATATCTCCAATTATCGCTTAAGACGAGTATGAAGCATCTATATGAGCTCGACCGTCTTAAAGCGTAGGATTGATGGGCTAAGGACCCTCCTTTTCTAAAGAACCTCATCTTTGACTATAAAGGGAGTCATTCTCTCGATCACGCAAGTCCCGAGGTTAAAAAGCGATGATCACAAGTCCAAGATGAGGACGGGATCAAAATCTCGAATGCATAAAATCCAAGAAATCCCGAGCGACAACCAATAAATGGTTTGTACGTCCGGAAGACAACTTGGGACATTCCCCCCCTTATTTTCAAACACATGCACACAAGAAAGCATGCAAGCAAGCAAAATAAATGGAATCGTGGGAGACTTGCTACGGCAAGGCACCTTGGGTGAACGACGATCCGTTCTTCCCAAGGGGTAACTTAACCTCCGAACCCATAAAATCCTTTTTTTCAAAGTTTTGAGGAAATCAAAATGGCGTGGCGACTCCGTTTTTCAAATTAAACCGGATGTCTTCAAACTCGCGTGAATTCCACAATTTGGGGCACACATTCACAGTTTGGCGACTCCGCTGGGGAAATCCCAAAGGAGAAAAGCTTCCATTTAAAAAAAAAAACGATACTTGGTATATAGGTGGAAACCACTAACCTTCCTGTATCGCTCCCTAACCCGGGGCTTGGGATAAACGGTGGTTTAACAATCCCACGTACCGGTATCACTTTTCGAAAAAAATAAATAATAAAAGAAAGCTTTTCCCTTTGAGCGGGTTAGACTCCCATCGCGGATTCCGTTTATTTTGCTTGCTTTATTTGCCTTGCATTGCATCATTTGCATCTTGGGATTTGTGCATACTTTGAAAGGGAAACAACCCAAAAATAGCAAAGTGGAATCTGGAAAATTGATCCATGCAGTCGTACGGCTCAATCCTCCTTGGATTCTGACCGGACGGCCTCAGTGGCAATTCCACCAGGAAAAATTATGGTTAATCTCAGCGATCTGGCGGCTTGGGGCTACTCGGTTCCAAGGCGGCGGGGCTCCCGAAAAATTTACGTGCTTATCTGCTGCATTCTCCCCCGTCCCGAAAATCATTCCTTTAAAACACATTTCATGAAAATCTCTGTTTTAACTCAAAAAGGAACATTTTTAGAAGACCGCACACTACGTGCACCTGATATATCCTGTACACTTTGCACGCACGTCCTTCAAACCCGGGGTGGTTCCAGTTGCAGTCACGGACAGCCTTACGATGCTCCCGGGCGCGCACAGAATCATTCCAACCTCCCCATGGCAGCCAGTGTCGACCAATGCGCAGTCCGTGTCACACGTTTCAAAAAACCGTGACTTTTTGGTTGGTTTTTGGTCTAGTCCGTGTCATATAGCCCAGTTGCATACCCTCATAAAGGTCAAGCCTTAGTTTATAACGGAAGTCAAGGTCCTTCGCTCAAGCGAAACTCTGCCAAAATTCCGACAAAGAAAAATTGGTAGAACCTTGACTCCGACATTGACTTTTGACCTTGACCTGCACGGAATGCGTAAGAGTCGAGACCGAGTCTTTGCCGAAAAATCCAAAGATCTTTCGCTCAAGCGAAGCTCTGCCAAAATTCCGACAAGGAAAAATTGGCAAGATCTTGACCCGGCATTGACTTCGATTCTGACTCACGCACTGCGTATGCAACGAAGTTCAATGTGACATCGCGTCATCCGGCTTTTGCCGCCCGACCCATGCCTATTATCTTCTCGGACATTACCAAAAGTCAAAATGTCATTCGCTCAAGCGAAACTCTGCCAAAATTTCGTTAAGGCAGAAAGACGAGACTTTCCCGGTATTGCCTTGACCATAATTCGCATCGCTCGTGCGTTAAAAGTTCCTATGACCCGCTAGACCCGTTAGGAGCGTTCTTCTCTCTCGGTCGGTGGGATCCGCATGCCCTATAGGACCCTCGCCCGGGGCTGTCCACCCTGGGAGGTCGAAATACAGGTGGAATACGAGGGGCTTATAGACGTAGTGACGGAACCCACTGATCCAGGATCTAGAGTAGTTGCGAAAAAGAAGGGCAAATCCCCTTTTCCAACCAAATAGAAATTAATAAAAGACACTGTTTTAAGTAAACTGGAAGATTCCTAATTTTCATATTGCTTGAGCCTTCAGCCTAAACACCTACCCCGAGTCTAAACCTCTCCTATCCCTTTCCCTTGTGAGAAAGAAGTGGGTGAGAACACCGGGTCGGCGACTTGTTAGCGCGGGAATTCTCGGACGGTTCGTCGGAATCCTCGGTTTGGTCGGTTCGGAGAGTCGGAATGTCCGATTCAACAGAGAACAGTATTGGTTTGGGTAACCAGATGACTCGGGAAGAAGAGCTAGCCTTAGCCTTGGAAAATAGTCGTAAGGCCCATGAGGAACAGCAAGCCATGCTCATTGATGCGCTCCGCCGTCATGGGGTCCAGATAGTGGTAGAGCCCAACGGTTCCTTGGTTATAGTAGAAGATGAAACTACAGAAGTAATCATCTCAGCTCCCCTAGCCTATAACCAATGCCCTCCTCCATCCACATATGATCCATTACCAAAGACTGCCCCTTTTCAGTCCTTCCCAATGTCTCAAGCCATCAGGGTCCCGACACCCTCTCCTCCTCAGATAAGACCCAGCTTTGTTCCCTACCAGCAGAGAACAAATGCCACAGCTATCCCCGCAACGCAGCCTCTGCACTACCCTATGGGATTCGTTCCCCCTCCCTAGTATGGTCCGTCCCAGACAACTTCTAGGCCTCAGAATCAACCAAGTGACCTTTACAATCTATGCCCTTCCACAGCAGATCTTCCACCCCCAACCTTGCCAACAGGATCCCACGAGGCTCCTTTTTCCTACTTCTACAACTACGAGCCTAATTCCTATGCCTCTGGCCAGCCTCAGGGAAACACAGGACCAGGCCAAGTTCACACCTACTTCCCTTCCAAAGACTCCCAAGCCATGGTACCAGCTACCACTGTGCCACCCACAGTCCTGCCACTCAAATCGACAAGCACTTCCAAAATCGAAACCGTTCCCGACCCCAACATGACTTGGTTGATGGAACAAGTTAAGTCCATGCAAGAGAAGTTCGGAGAAGCGAACACCAAAAAGCGGCATACCGGATGCAGTCCCAGCAAAATTGTCCCTCTTCCTCCAAAATTCCGAATGCCAGAGATTGAAAAGTTCAACGACATCGATTATCCCCGGACTCACATTGAAAGCTACCTTCTTGCCATGAGAGCCAAGGATTGTACACATCAGCAAATGGCCGACCATTTTCAGCTGTCATTAAAGAGTTCAGCTCTGAGGTGGTTCCTACATGTGAAACCAGAGGCCCGAGCCACCTGGGACCAGATCAAAGAAGCATTCCTGGAAAAGTATAAGGCCAATTTGAATTGGGAAACCAGCCGGAATGACCTGCAAGGCACCCTACAGCGCCCAGATGAGCCAGTAAGTGAATTCTACAAGAGATGGAACTGGAAGCTCAGTGAAATGATGACCCCGCTGAATGAAGAGGAACAGATGGAGATCTTCCAATCTTGCTTGAAGCCTCAACTAAGGGTCCAAATTGGCAATTACTATTATCCTGACCTTCGGGCAATGGTAAATCTTTGGTACCAAGTTTGAAAATGCCTTAACATGGCCCGGCCGCGAGGCGGCCGGTTCTTATCGCTCAAAGCACCAGTGTCAAATGCCCCAGTATCCGTGAGAGGAAAAGAAGTGATTGGCGGCCGTTAATTACATTCGAGAATGAGAAAGTGGGACAAAATGCAAGCCGGTCGTCAAAGCCAAGGCCTCGTTCCTATCTGGAGAAGATTTTCGAATGCCGCTAGAAAAGGTCTTCGACGGTTTGGTAGGCTGAAGGACTCATCGAGACCTTTGGAAAGCGGAAACCCAAAACCCTAGTGTCGGGAATGGACGAAACCAAGCACCTTTGTCACTTTCACAAATATCATGGCCATAACACCCGATGATTGCACCTACGAAGTTCACGATCTCTCGCCTAATTGAAGAAGGAAAGCTGGAGCCACCTCGGGGTCCTAATGTGGTCAAGAATCCTCTTCCCGCTAACAATCGAGTCAACATGATCGAGTTCGGGGGAACAAATGTAGACGGTTTTGGAAATCCAGAGATCATAGACATCCTGAAATTCAACGTTCCTTATGCTGAATTACAAGGGAAGTGGAAAGATCTGATTAATGCCGCCGCCATGGAAGGACAGTTTGGACCCATAGTCAGAACTGATTTTGTTAATGTTGTCAGAGCTCGGCCTCTTTTCTATGATATCGAACCAGTAACCATGGTCAAGATTACGGAAGAAAGGATCACTTATGAAGATTGAGAGTTTGAAGTGAAAAAAGCCATGTTAATGAAAGTTTCTTCGGAGCCCTTCATCACTCATGATGAGCATAATGTATTTGTAATGGCTCTTACTGCTCCCGAGGATCAGTCCCAACCCCCTGTTTGGGAAAAGGTGGAAAGAAGAGTGAACAAGCCAGAAGAATTTTGGGATGAAGAAAGCTGTATCTCAGATGCCGAAAGCACAACTGGTCCTCTTGCCCGGAGGTACGAGATGGATAAAGTTAAGTTCGGAAAAGGAGATTCCGCCGGATCGGTCGGGTATTCCCCATGGAAATGGTGTCAACAAAGGCAATGATGATCCACAGGGATGCACACGGCCAAATGAGAACGCCGACAAGATCGCTACTCCCGTGCAACGGCGGGGAAGGAGTGAGATCCCGGTCCAACCTTTGTCAAGTACCCTCGAGTCAATAAGTAGTATAGGGTCCGAGTCGGTAGCGTCTATTCGGTCGAGTCGGGAATCTTTGAATTCCGAGTCCTGCTGAGTCATCCGAAGGCCTCACGCTTTGAGGACTATCAATATGTAATCGATGTCATCTTTCCCTTTGCTTTGAATGAAATGACGGATCTTTACGATTATCCCCTTATTGCCAACTTAACAAATGAGAAATTAACTCAAAACTTAACAACAATTAATAATGAATCATTTGAACAAGATGCAAACACACTAAATGAACAATACATTAAAGAAATCTTTAAGCGGGTTACGGAAAAAGAGGAAAACCGGGCCCAGTGGAGGAGGTTTTGACAAGTGTGAACTTGGAGTGCGTCAGGAACCTAAAGAGACACGGATTGGAAACTTCTTCCGGGGGTTGAACGGGACGAGTGGTAAATCTGCTTAGAGAATACATGGACGTCTTTGCGTGGTCGTACAAGGATATCTTAGGGAGCTAGACAGTTCAATAGTAGAGAACGAGAATCCCTCTAGCACCGAGATGCTAAGCCGGTAAAGCGAAATTGAGGAAGATCAAGCGGAATGGTCTCTACAGGTCAAAGAAGAGATTGAGAAGCTACTGCGGGTAGGATTCATCAGAGTCATCAAATACCCGACATGGTTGTCCAACATTGTGACCGTAACCAAGGCTAATGGGAAGGTGCGCTGCTGTGTAGATTTTCGGGATCTGAACAAGGCCAGCCCCAAAGATGATTACCCCTTGCCAAACATAGACATCCTGGTGGACTCCACTGCCAACTACGAAGTCAAATCCTTCGTTGATGGCTTTGCAGGCTACAACCAGATCAAGATGGCCGAAGAAGACCAAGAAAAGACAGCCTTCACCACGCCGTGGGGAACTTACTGTTATACAGTGATGCCATTTGGGCTTAAGAATGCCGGGGCTACTTATCAAAGGGCAGCGACCGCGCTTTTCCATGACATGATCCACAAGGAGATTGAGGTCTACATAGACGACATGATAATCCACTCCAATGGCGAGGACGGACAGCACTTTGTTGACCTGCGAAAGTTCTTTGAGAGGCTGAGACAACATTCCATGAGACTAAACCCTGCTAAATGCACCTTTGGAGTGACAAGGGGAAAAGTGCTTGGGTATATGGTCACGGAGCGAGGTATCGAAGTCGACCCCCGAAAGATCAAAGCCATTATGGATATGAGGCCACCTCGAACCCATACAGAAGTCAAGAGCTTTATGGGCAAGCTGCAGTACATCAGCCGTTTTGTCAATCAGTTGACCACTATGTGCGAGCCCATCTTCAAGCTAATGAAGAAGAATGTAGACACAGAATGGACTGAAGAATGCCAGGATGCCTTCGACCAGATCAAGGCGTACTTAGTACGTCCTCCGGTCTTATGCCCCCACATAGACGAAACCTCTTCGCTCTATCTCACACATCGGTGATACGGCGAGTTGGGGCTATGCTTGCTCGGGAGAAGAAAGACTCTCGGGTAGAGAATGCCATTTACTTTGTCGGCGGAAGGCTGCGGGGAAGTGAGCTCAATTACTCGGCATGTGAAAAGACTTGTGCGGGGCGAGTGCAGGTAGTTGGCAAGTTGAAGCATTATATGCAAGCCCAGCCTGTGAATTTGGTCTCAAAAATGGACCCCATCAAGTACATCTTTAATAAGCCTTCCCTCTCGATGCGTCTGGCAAAGTAGTCTTTCTTCTTGGCAGAGTACGACATCAACTATGTGACCAGAAAGGCCATCAAGGGTCAAGCGTTGTCAGACCACCTGGCGAACTTCCCGATAATGAAGGCAGAGGGCACGAACCCCAATTCCCGAGATGAAGGGATCTTTGCGGTTGAGCCAGAGAATCGATGGCAATTATTCTTTGACGGAGCCGCTAACAAAAGAGGAAATGGCGTAGGGATGCTATTGGTCGATCCGAAAGATGAGCACACGCCCATAGCCCTCAAGTTAAACTTCCCTGCCACGAACAATGTCGCCGAGTACGAAGCTGCATTCTTTGGTTTGGAAGGCTGCCTTAGAAAAGGAATGTCAAGGAGCTTGAAGTTTATGGAGACTCGTACGATCATCAACCAGGTCTCCAACAAATGGAAGATTGTGGACCCTAATCTTCAGCGGTATCATGCCCATATGGAGGAGTTGACTGGACGGTTCGAGAAGTGACCTTCCACTACTTGCCAGGAAAAGAACAGATTCGCGAGATGCCCTAGCTACTCTAGCCTCACCGGTAGAGATCCCGAGGGAAAAGCCATAAAACCCTTGAGTGGGTAGAAGAGAAGCCCCGACTTTACATTTGTGAAGTAGACACGAGACCCGAGCCTATAAAGGAACCTTGGTACAATCAAATTTACCGAGTTCCTCAAGGATGGAGAGTCGGCTTTCGGAGACGAAGAAGGTAGATCGAAAGAAGGTATCGAGCCAAGAGCTTGCAAGCCTTGAAAAGGTTGGCCTCCCATTATGTCATTCTAGGAGGCAACTTGTACAGAAAGCGGTATCAAGGACCACTCCTCTTATGCGTCACTCAAGAAAGGGCCAAAGAGTTGATGACCGAAGTCCACAATGGTCCCTGCGGTCCTCATATGAATGCGAGCCACGATGCAAGTGATCCTCGAGAATGGGTTACTCTTGGATTTCCATGGAGACAGGCGTGTCCGGCACGTCCGAGCATGCGACAAATGCCGGCGGTTTGCCAACCTCAATCATCTCCCGCCTCATGACACATCTTGCATGATGACTCCTTGGCCGTTCGCAACTGGGGTATTGATGTGATAGGGAAAATAGCCCGGCGGGAAGCAATGGGCATGAATTTGTGCTAGTAGCCATCGACTACTTTACCAAGTGGGTAGAGGCCAAGTCCTACAAGGTCCTCACTTCCAAGAAAGGTTGCCCGAGTTTATCAAAGAAAACATAATGTGTAGATATGGGGTGCCCAATGAGATCATTTACGATAATGGGTCGCACTTTGAAGGAGGCTGCGATAGGTTCTTTGTCGAATTCGAGAATCACTCGCCACAAGTCGTCTCCAGTACGGACCTCGAGACTAATGGAGCCGTGGAAGGCTGCTAATAAGACGCTCGAACGGATCATCAGGAAAATGGCCACCCGTGGTCGTGATTGGCCCGAAAAGCTGCACTTGGCACTGCGGGGCTACGAACGTCTGTCGGAAACGACCACGGGAGAAACTCCTTTGCCCTAACCTACGGGATGGAAGCGGTGTTACCGGTGGAGTTGGAAATCCCGTCATTGAGGGTCCTCTGGAAAACGGTGTCAACGAAGTAGAATGGCTACGTAGCCGGCATGATGAATTGGCCTTGCTCGATGAAAGAAGGCTTCAAAGCCATGGAGCACACCCGAGCCTATCGGAGGCGAATGGCGAGCATTTGACAAAAGGTCAAGGCCGGAGACATCAAAGAGGGTGACTTAGTGTTGAAAGTGAAGCCCCCTACCGAGACAACCCCACAGGAAAATGGGAACCCGTTTGGATCGGCCCTTATGTGGTGCGAGAAGATACTATCGGGAGGAGCCATGAAGCTTGCGGACACTGGACGGCAATCCCTTTGTCCACCCGGTCAACGGTGATAAGCTCAGAAGGTACTATGTCTAAGAAATAAAAAAAAAGAAAAAAAAAAAAGAAAAAGAAAAATATTAGTGCAAAAAGAGTAATGCCCGGCTAAGTGAAAACCCAAAAAGGGCGGTCTAGGCAAAAAACGGGGTTGCACATATAAAAAATAAAAAAAAAAAAAAAAAAAAAAAATATTAGTGCAAAAAGAGTAATGCCCGGCTAAGTGAAAACCCAAAAGGGCGGTCTAGGCAAAAAACGAGTTGAACATAAAAAAAGAGTTCACCAGAATGAACTACGGAGACCTGAGCCCCTTAGTCTTTCTTGTAAAAGGGGAACGTAGGCAGTCATTTATGGTTCGGTCTAAACAATAAATAAAAATAAAGGGCATTTCAGTTTTCATAAAACGGGTCCCAAGTAATAAGACATTTGAATTTCCATGAAATGTGTCTTGATTAATTTCTAAGATAATATCTCTTGTTCATTACAAGTTAAAAACTTCTTGATGAGTTCAAGCACGGTCTACTCTTGACTCTGCTAACCTGCTACAAAGATCTAAAATACAAAAAATGCCTAAATAAACTAATGTGTTTGCAAAATGGCAATAAGGGAATCCTAAGAAAAGATCTGTCAGTCGTCATTCGCTGAGTCTTCTTTGGTCTTCTTCCCTTTACCTCGACCCCGTCGAGTTTTCTTTCTCTTCTTCTCTATAATGTCGGTATCCCTCATTCCGATCTCCGGTATCCTCACTGGAGCCTCCACCAAACCCGTGTCAATAAGTGCCCTCTCAATCCGAGCACGAGTCCGCACTTCCTCCCTCTGAGCCTCAGTCAAGGGAGCGACTTCAGAAAGTCTCTTATATCGAGCCTCCATGTCTCTGACCAGGTCACCCGACTGGTTATGATGACTTGCTTTAGCTTCAGTCTCCCTCAGAGTCCTACTCGAGTTGTGGTCAGCCCCCAATAAAGCTTGACGTCTCTCCCCCAGAACGACCTGAGTCGCTCCCATCTCCTTCTCGTACCAATCCAGGTAGACCGTAGTCAAGATGGTACTCTTCCTGCTCCTGAGGATGGCCCTGGGTGGGAAAGCAGTGTATGTCCAAGCCCTCGAGAAGAATGAGAAGCTGGCTGGATCCCTCATATCCAATGGCATCACCTCCATGGTCCGGATGTCCTCCCAATCGCCCAACGGCTCCTGTAAAGCCCCGAACTGCCTGGATACCAAGCAGGGTATGTAGAAGGATGACCAGCAGAATCCTGGAACCCTCACAGCATAGGACTCCTGAAATGTCCTCCTGGTCTGTAACCTCCAATGAGGTATCCACCAACGGATGTCCGAAGTGGATAGCCTAGCCATCATCGGCTCGGCTACCACAGTCTGTTGCCTCGGTGCACCTCTCAGAAATCACCCAGGGCCTTTGAGTCGGCAAAGCCCCTGGCAAAGCCCCGAGCCTCTCCTGCAGCCATAAAGTCAGCACAATTGGACTCCCAGACCTCATAAAACGGTCTCCCCTAGCCATCCTATCAATGCCATGCAGAGTCTCACCTAGAACCAACGGGACAATGTCCTTCCCAGCTCTACAATCTCTGACCATGTCCAAGAGACCACCATGACAGATCCCCACGGACTCGGCGGTGAACGGAAGCGAGAAAATATACGAGAGAATAAAGGCATCCATAGCTACCGTGGTCGCGGCCATAGCCGGAGACCCAAACCTGCCAGGGATATCGAGAAAGGTCAATCTGTCAGGGCTATCATCATCCTCGGCCTCTCCCAAAGAAATCTGCGGAAAAGATGCAAGCTTTGCCGCCACCGGCACGTCTTCGATCGAGAGGAATCGATATAGCCTCAATTTAGGACCCCCAATCAAGGCTCGGAAGTCTTCATGCGTTGGGACAATCTCATTGTAAGAAAAGCGATAAACGTGTCTCCGGACGTCCCAAAACCTTCTTCTTTGCTCTCAAAGGTCCCAATCGGGCGGGAGATCCCTCAAATGCCATAAAGACTTGATCTTGAAGGAAGAATCAAGCAACCCCTTGTGAAATTGGAAGTTGTGTTTCACCCAAGATTGAAGATCGGACGAGAAAACGGTCTCGCTTCCCCTTTGCAATCTAACGGGCTTCTCCATTTGCAAAATGACCAAAGATGGTGTCTTTAAGCCCAAAATGTGCTCACAGGAACAATTGGGACAAGTCTAAGTTGAAAATGAAGTGAAATGGCCAAGCCTTGCTTTTATTCGAAAATGACCGGTCCAGACAGGCGTGAGCCGCACGGCTTCATTTGCCCAAGACCCGGACCGCACGGCTTCATTTGCCGATGTGTAAAAAAAATCTGCAGCAACCAAGTTGCTGCCCAAAGGGAGTTTTCACCCCACTTTTCCAACCAAAACCTGTACAAAATCATGTCCAAAGGTCACCCAAGCATTTATACATCATTATAAATCATTTTGGCCCAGTTTCAGCCCCGATTCCAAGCAAAAAACCGCCCCGAGGCTCAAGTAATATGCAAATTAATAAAAGCATAAATAGAAAAGCAAATAAAACAGTATTACATTGTTTTCGCCCCATCGGCGCCCAAATAAAGCAAAAAAATAAACAAAATGTGCATCAAACGTGTTCATTGTTTGTTTTCCTTCCTAAGTCCATTCTAGAGACCTCCTATGCCTCCGATTCTTCTTCTTCATCACTGCTCAGCTCATAAACGCTAGCCTCCCTCATCAAATCCTCTGCATCGCTCACATCAGACAGATGGACATTGTCGTGCTCGTACTCAGCCAGCTGCTCCAAGATGTCAGCATTGGGTCCTCGTCCCCGAGGCCTGGCGCTAGAAGAGTACTCCGAAGCCGATGAGGAGGATGCTGTGCCCCCGACGTGCCTCCTTTTGCGCACTGGCTCCTGCACGCCTGTTGCAGCCTTTGAAGTGCAAGCCAGCTTCTTCAAGAGGGATCGGCACATGTCCTTCCGGCCACGTTTGCACGACCAATGTCATAAGTGCGAGCTGGAACCTGAGAAAAAGAGGAGAAAAATCTCAGAAAATTGCAAAAAAAAAAAGCAAAGAATCTGAAAAGAAAAGGGAAAAGATCCTAAAAGTATACTTACAGTGCTGTCAGGCGGCAAAGTATACTGGGGCTCCCTAGTGTCGGGGACAGGAATCCTCATCCTCCTTGGAACTCCGTGGACCACGTATGAAATGTGCGCAGGAGGGATCGGCGGGTCAGAAGGCTCGTCCTCCCCATATCCACACAGTGACCGCCGGCTTCATCGGCTTACGTGGCGTCCTCGGGCGGCGCTCCACAAACACGGCGTAGGGGTATCCATGTCAAAATACTCCTCTGCGGCTATACCTCCACAGTACCTAGCTATCTCATGCACTGCCAATCCACAGGCTATAGCATCCGTCTTTGGAGGATCATGGGGAGTAATGGCATCAATGGAGGGACATAGCCATCTTTGCCTCGAGAAACGGTCTCCCAAATAGATGACATCACATGTCAGCCCAGTCAGCCATCTCCTCTGCCTCGTCGCCTCAATGGCCTCTCCTAGCAAAATCTCTGGATACCTGCCCCAAGGGTAGAAGTCCACTCCATCGTGCCCATCCTTATTAATGATTGGCTTCACCATCTTGTAATCAAAGGTGATCCGGGTCTTCCCCGTGAACTTATCCCTCGCATCTCCCCTCCAGCGAACCATAGCAGGGAAGATGGTGATATCGCTCTGTTGGTTCCACGGAAAGAACCCAATCACCTCACAGAACCAGACCTGCATGTTCAAAACATCAAAAGGGTCATTTTTCTTTCATAAAAGTCTCAAGACAAGAAAAGAAAGAGAAAAGAAAGAGGGACTACCTCAAGGGCAAATGAAAAGCGATCCATGGAGCGGCCTTGTTCATTTGTACATATCCGAGAGAAGTAGAGCTCTGCTAATCCGGCCTCTCCCCGGAGACCGTCCCAATCCCATCTACATCCTCCGAGAGTCGAAAGGCAAGTCATGGCGAGTCCCAAAATTTGCAAAGATGGTGGCCAGGCTGGCATCAACCACACGAAAGCTCTAGCAAGCTGGTGGGCGGTCACATCATTAGCAGCAAACTCTCGCATGCAGTTCTGGACTGCCACCTCAACGTTCCTGGTCTCCATCCCCAGCTCTTTAGGAATCAGCTCAAACCCAACCAAAGCTCTGAATTCCTCGGCAGTGATGTGGTCCCTCCAAGTCACAGGCCTCCCAGTGAACTGTAGGCCAGTGATAGCTGTAAAATCAGCGGGAGTCACTGTCAGCTCTCCCCAGCTAAGATGGAAGCTATGAGTGGTATCCCACCAGAACTCTGAAAGGGCCTGGACCAAGCCCTTGCTCTTAGAGGTAATGTGAATCCCCCTGCCGATCGCCTCAATGAATAAATCTAGGCCGGTAGCTCTCACCAACTCCTTGGGGTTCACCCCGTCTTTCTCGAAATCTGGCATCCTCTACCAAAGCCTCACTGCAATCTCAGATGGCCCTCTAGACTTGTTCTCCTGTAGACAAGCACAGCAAAGAAATGTGTCAGTCCTTCATCTCATTTCAAAAGCATGCATATGTTCAAAAAGTGCACATATTTTCAAAAAGAAAAGCATTCATAAAAATCTTTCTAGCATCCTTTGCATGAAAAACACGTCTTTCATCACTTGAAACACGTCATGTCAAATCATATTGCTTTCCTAAAGCACAAAATCACAATTTTCAAAATTCTTTGCACATAAGCATTATTTTTCAACAAAGTGGCATGCATGAATCCTTTTCATCTTCCAAAATCCTGTTTTCTCATTGATAATCAAAATTTTGACCTAGTTCTAGCACATGCAAGGGCTTCGTCTCACTTTAGACAATTATCATTCTTACTTTACTTTCGAGAAAAAAGTGGGTCATTCTCATTATTTTTGTCAAATAAATTGCACATGCATGTTCTTAGCCTCATAGGTTATTCATCAATGTCTCAAAATCATTCAAAAAATCCTAGGAAAATCCTAGAAAATTCCTAAAATTCGGGTCAAGCCCTAAGTCAATCAATACTCAATCAAAATCGACGGAATTGAGCCAAATAAGAATGCTTACCCCAACCGATCGCGGGTTCGTCGATTTGTGCTCCCTTCTCCCCGGATAGAGCTCCGATGGAGGTGTAAGAAAGTCGTACCTCCTATCCGTACGAACGAGCTCCTTCCTCCTCCTCTGAGCGGCCGCGGAGATATTCCTCCTCGCTTGCCTTGGCACCGGATCCATTCTTGATCAAAGGAAGCAAGGGGATTGAAAGAATTTCGAATTTTCTTCCTCTCTTCTCTCTCTCTCCCTCGGCTGGAATGGGCGGCAGTAATGCCCAATAGCCCGTTCAAATCTGATTTTAAATAATCTGGAAAAATTAATCTTCCAGCCGTACGGCTTCTTTTGCCTCCCTCTCATGCCGGGCGGCTTCTTTCGCTCTGAGCAGAAATTACAATTTTGCCCCTGGACTTTCCACTTGGGCATCCAATTCCCGTTATCCTTTAACTAAGATAACATCTTTTTCAGAAGATATCCCTTATCTCCTAAGCAATTAAGCTTTCTTCCCAGTCGCCTCCGTTAATTCCGTTATAACGGGATAACGCTAGGTGACAACCTCCGAATTGTCGAAATCCGAACTTTAGCTACCTCTATCACGAATAGTGAAGTATGCTCGAGTTCTTCTAAACTTTAGCTACCTCTATCACGAATAGTGAAGTATGCTCAAGTTCTTCTAAACTTTAGCTACCTCTATCACGAATAGTGAAGTATGCTCAAGTTCTTCTAAACTTAAGCTACCTCTATCACGAATAGTGAAGTATGCTCAAGTTCTTCTAAACTTTAGCTACCTCTATCACGAATAGTGAAGTATGCTCGAGTTCTTCTAAACTTAAGCTACCTCTATCAAGAATAGTGAAGTATGCTCAAGTTCTTCTAACTTTAGCTACCTCTATCACAGATAGTGACGTACGCTCAAGTTCTTCTAACTTTAGCTACCTCTATCACGAATAGTGAAGTATGCTCAAGTTATCCAAACTCTAGCTACCTCTATCCACTCGATGGTGACGTAAGCTCTAGTTTCCTCAGGTGACAACCTCCATTAATTGTCAATCAGGTGACAACCTCCATTAATTGTCAATCAGGTGACAACCTCCATTAATTGTCAAAACCTTCAAGGATCCTAGACATCGTTCCTAACCTATCTAGTGATGCTTGAACTACGATCAAGGCTTGATTCCTCCGGGATACGTAGGTAGCCTTTTATAAAAGGTCCAGCCATTCGACCACTTTGGTCACCCTGTTTCTTCGTTACTCCTCAGTGATGAAGTAGTCCCTCATAGAGACTTTGTTATCTGACCACCTAGGTCATTTCTAGCATATCCCCAGTAGGATCAATTGCCTGACCTCCTAGGTCATTTCCTCTTCTATTTTCCCAGCAAGAGACCAGTTTTCTCTTCTCCATTCCTCAGCGGATCTTTTCCGAACTACGGCCTGGCTTGATTCCCACTCGGGATACGTAGGTAGCCTACCTTAGGTTCAGCCAATTCGTCACATAAGATACCCCATTCCCAGCGGATCTTTTCTGAACTACGGTCTGGCTTGATTCCCACTCGGGATACGTAGGTAGCCTTCCGAAGGTTCAGCCACTCGACCACCTCGGTCTCTCGATCCGTCTCGGCATTCACCAGATTGGATCCTTTTCTATCGACAACCCCACTCGCCTTGCAAGTGACGTTGCCGAGGGGCTTCTGTAAGTACCCAAATCTGGCTCATGCCTTCCGGTTAAACTTTTCGGCAATTTCGGTAAATTTTCCGGTAATTCCCCGGACCTTCCTAGTGTTTCGGAAATATTTCGGAACTGTTCCAAATTAATTAAGGGCTGAAAGGAAGGCTTATCCATTAAGAAACACGTTTTTCTTAATTGGGAGAAAGGTTCTAGAATTTGCCACCTTGCATGATTCTAGAAGTGCTGAGTCATTGTGGATAATGCCGCACGGCTGCATTAGCCAAGGACCTCCAGCCGCACGGCTTCATTCGCTCTTCCCAGACTGCCTATAAATAGAGCCCTCCTCTACCCATTTTAATCATAACATGAACAAAATACAACACCACAATACGAAAAACACTCTCCCAAAGGTCGGAAGTCCAAGAAGGTGAAGAAGAAAGCCAAGAAGCCTCCTCCCTCCTCCTTGAAGATCCAAGATCGATCCTTCCTCCTAGCTCCATCCAAAGAAGAAGAGGAAACCAATTGGTAACCTCTCACTCCCTAACCTTGCATCCTAATTGCTCTATATGAATTAAATTGCTCATTGCATTCATATATTGTTATTATCTTTGCTTGGGACTTGGTAGTTTAAAGATCATATCTTTATCATCCCCCTTCC
Organism: Adenophora triphylla var. japonica; assembly: GCA_022495995.1. NCBI lineage: Eukaryota > Viridiplantae > Streptophyta > Magnoliopsida > Asterales > Campanulaceae > Adenophora > Adenophora triphylla. Next base: position 90,448 of record JAFEMH010007296.1, read on the forward strand.
CCTTTGCATGCATTAGGCATCCCTTGCCATTAAAAATGTAATCTTTATATATAAAGGTGCATCCTTTGCACCTAAAAACCCCATTTTTACATAAAAATGTCATCTTAATGCATCCTTTGCATATAAAGATCAAGTCTTTATCATAAAAATGCATCCTTTGCACATAAAATCCTTTTTCATGCATCCTTTGCATTAAAGATCATATCTTTATCCTAAATTAGCATCCTATGCTTTTCAAAATGCAATCTTTATGCATCCCTTGCATATTTGAATCCCAATTTCTTCATAAAAATGCATCCTTTGCATAAAAATCATGTCTTTACATTAAAAAAGCATCCTTTGCAATAAAGATCACTTCTTTAAATCAAAAAGCATCCTTTGCAACCCAAAAATGTCATCTTTTCACTAAAAATGTCATTTTTATATTAAATCATGCATTTCCCCATGTCCCCATTAGCAACCTTGGAACGGACCGGTGTAAAGATCCTATCTTTACATCGTTTCTTCCATAAAGGTTTCATGATCTCTTTAGAAAGGGACAACCTTGAACCCTATATCTCCAATTATCGCTTAAGACGAGTATGAAGCATCTATATGAGCTCGACCGTCTTAAAGCGTAGGATTGATGGGCTAAGGACCCTCCTTTTCTAAAGAACCTCATCTTTGACTATAAAGGGAGTCATTCTCTCGATCACGCAAGTCCCGAGGTTAAAAAGCGATGATCACAAGTCCAAGATGAGGACGGGATCAAAATCCCGAATACATAAAATCCAAGAAATCCCGAGCGACAACCAATAAATGGTTTGTACGTCCGGAAGACAACTTGGGACATTCCCTCCCCTTTTATTCAAACACATGCACACAAGAAAGCACGCAAGCAAGCAAAATAAATGGAATCTAGGGAGACTTGCTACGGCAAGGCACCTTGGGTGAACGACGATCCGTTCTTCCCAAGGGGTAACTTAACCTCCGAACCCATAAAATCTTTTTTTTTCAAAGTTTTGAGGAAATCAAAATGGCGTGGCGACTCCGTTTTTCAAATTAAACCGGATGTCTTCAAACTCGCGTGAATCCAACACACAATTTTTGGGCACACATTCACGGTCGTGTCAAGCACATTGCTCTCCTAAGCATAGAATCACAATTTTCAAAATTATTTGCACATAAGCATTAATTTTTTCAAAAAAAAAAATGGCATGCATGAATCCTTTTCATCGTCCAAAACCCCGTTTTCTCATCCATGATCAAGAATTGATCTAGTTCTAGCACATGCAAGAACTCCGTCACATTTTAGACAATTATTTTTTCTTACTCTATTTTCAAAAATGGGTCATTCTCATTATTATTTTTCAAATAAATTGCACATGCATGATCGGTCATCTTCTTAGCCTCATAGGTTAATCATCAAGATTCCAAAATCATCATCAAAATTCTAGGAAAATTCGAGAAATTCCTAAAATTTGGGCAAAACACTAGAATCAATCAAAATCGACGGAATCGAGCAAATCAAGAATGCTTACCCCAACCGATTGAGGTTTTATCGACTTGTGCTCCCTTTTGCCGGGATAAAGCTCCGATGGAGGCGTATTGAAGTCAAACTTCCTCTCCGTTCCGACAAGCTCTCTCCTCCTCCTTCGAGCGGCCTCGGAGATGTTCCTCCGTGCTTGCCTAGGCATCGGATTTCCTTCCGGATCCATTTAAATCAGTAGAAGCAAAGGATTTGAAGGATTTCCGAAAATTCTTTCTCTCCTCTCTCTCTCTATTCCTCGGCAGCAGAGGGCGGCAATGGTGTCCAATGCCCGTTCAAATCCGATTTAAATAATCTGATGAAAATAAGCTTCTGGCCGTGCGGTCTCTTTTGCCCCCGTCTCATGTCGGGCGGCTTCTTTTTCTCTGAGTAGAAATTACATCTTATGCCCCTGGACTTTCCACTTGGGCATACAACTCCCGTTATTTCTTAACTAGAGTAACGCTGTGATCCCAAGTATATCCGTTATCTCCTAGAAGAATCAATTTCTCTCCCCAGTCGCCTCCGTTACTTCTGTTATAACGAAATGACGCTAGGTGACAACCTCCGAATTGTCAAAAACTTTAGCTACCTCTATCACAGATTGAGAAGTACGCTCAAGTTCTCAAAAACTTTAGCTACCTCTATCACAGATTGAGAAGTACGCTCAAGTTCTCAAAAACTTAAGCTACCTCTATCACGAAGATTTGAGAAGTACGCTCAAGTTCTCCAAACTTTAGCTACCTCTATCACCCAGATTGGAGAAGTACGCTCAAGTTCTCCAAACTTAAGCTACCTCTATCACGTATTGAGAAGTATGCTCAAGTTCTCCCAGAACTTTTAGCTACCTCTATCACGCAGTTGAGAAGTACGCCTCAAGTTCTCGAAACTTAAGCTACCTCTATCACAGATTGAGAAGTATGCTCAAGTTCTCCAAACTTTAGCTTACCTCTATCATAGATTGAGTAGTCGCCTCAAGTTTTCCAAACTTTAGCTACCTCTATCACGATTGAGTTGAAGTACGGCTCAAGTTCTCCAAACTTAAGCTACTCTCCAGTGGCACGTGCATCGAGAAGTACGCTCTGCAAGTTCTCCAAACTTAAAGAGCCGCCTCTATCTCCTCGATAGTGACGTAGCTTTAGTTTAATCAAAGTGACAACCTCCATTAATTGTCAATCGTGTGCCATTGCAACCTCCATTAATATATCAATCGTGTGACAACCTCCATTAATTGTCAATCGTGTGACTCCTCCATGAATTTTCAAAACCTCAAGGGATCCTAGACATCGTTCCTAACTATCTAGCGATGCTTGAACTACGATCAAGGGGCTTGATTCCTCCTGGATACGTAGGTAGCCTTCTCTTCATGTAAAAGGTTCAGCCATCCGAGCCACTTTGGTCACCCTGTTCCTTCATGCGCTCCTCGGTGGTGAAGCTAGCCCTCATAGAGTGTCTAGATATGCCAGACCACATCGGTCACTTCTAGCATATCCTCGGTAGGATTTCCGCCGCTTCGACCTCCTAGGTCACTCTTCCCTTCTATTTCCCCAAAGAAGAGACCGGTTTCTCTTCGCCATTCCTCGCGGATCTTTATCCCCGAACTACGGCTCGCTTGGATTCACTCCTGGATACGTAGGTAGCACTACTTTAAGAGTTCCAGCCCAATTCGTCACTATATGACACACCCCTTTCCACAAAGTGGATTCCGAACTATGATTATGGCTTGATTCCCACTTTGGATACGTAGGTAACTGCCTGCCAAAGGTTCACCACTCGACCACTTTGGTCACCCAATCCGTCTTGGCATTCCTGCCGAATCGGATCCTTTTCTATCGACAACCCGGCCACTCGCCACCGGCAAGTGGACGTTGCCTGCAGGAGAAGCTTCCGTAACTACCCAAATCTGGCTCATGCCTTCCTGTTAAATTTCCTAGGCAATTCCCCGGACTCCTTCACTAAAGTTCGAGGAGCAATTGAGGAACTCGGCATCCGAACCTTCCGAGGGGTGAAGGGATTACTTGAAATTAAAAAGCCACGTTTTCCTTTTTATATAAAAAACCCTTCTAGAAGGCCACCTTTGCATGGATTCCTAGGAAAAGATGCTTTGAGTCATAGTGGATAATGCCGCACGACCGCATTAGGAGAGCAGAACCTGTGCCGCACGGCCTCACTTGCTATTTCCACATCACTCTATAAACAGAGGCTCTCCTCTACCCATTTTCATATACAATTTTTAGCACAAAAATCTCTATCCAAAACACTACTACAAAAATTCAAGAAGCCGAGAGTGCCAAGAGCCACCTCCCTCCTCCTTGAAGCCTCCAAAAGTTGGTCCCTTCCCTAGGCAAACCTTAAAAATAAAGAAATCACCACCATCGGGTAACCTCTCATCCCCTTTATCTTGCATTATACTTATATATATGTGATATATTTGTTCTTTGCTTTACATATTACTATATATTTGCTCGGGGACTATATATTGTTGTTAAAGATCATATCTTTGAACATGTAAATCATATCCCCCTCCCTTTGCATCCTTTGCATTAAAATAGCATCTTTTGCTCATAAAAATGTAGTCTTTGCATTAAAGGTGCATCTTTTGCACCTAAAAATCTCTTTTTTACATAAAAGTTGCATCCCTTGCTCTTAAAAATGATTCATTTACATTAAAATTGCATCCTTTGCACCTAGAACCCATTTTCATACATAAAAATGCATCATTTGCATTAAAAAATCATCTCTTTACATCAAAATAGCATCCTTTGCTTTCAAAATGACATCTTTATGCATCCTTTGCACAAAAAATGCTATTTTTCCACATAAAGTTGCATCCTTTGCATAAAAATTATTTCTTTACATCAAAAAGCATCCTTTGCAAACAAAATAGCATCCTTTGCACCCAAAATGTCATCTTTTCATTAAAAATGTCATTTTTATCCTAAACTTGCATTCCCCATGTCCCCATTAGTATTTGATGCATCCTTTCGGGAGTTTTAATTCCAAGTAAAGATCCTATCTTTACATCGTTTCTTCCATTAAAGATGTTATATCTCCTTTTAGAAAGTGGATAAGCCTTGAACCCTATATCTCCGATTATCACTTGAGATGAGTATAGTAGTCCCTACACAAGCTCAATCGTCTCAAGGTGTAGGATTGATGGGCTAAGGCCATTCCTTTCTAAAGGACCTCACTCTCGGGACTACAAAAGAGAGTCCTTCTCTCGATCACGCAAGACCCAAGGTCAAATAGCGATGATCACAAGTCCAAGATGAGGACGGGATCAAAGTCCCGAACACATAAAAAAACTAAGGAATCCCGAGCTGATAACCAACTAAATGGTTTATA